>VMDR010021563.1:0-16758 GCA_007922815.1 Macrotus californicus | reverse complement strand
AGGGAAGATTTAAAAAGCAGTAGAACATGAAAGACATTCTATAGACAATTTTAAGTTCAACTGGTGTGTGTTAGACTGGTGAGTGGGTGCTCTCTCTTTACTGGGACCTTCATGAAGTGTATAGTATTATGAAGACATAATAAAAACACAAATAGTATTTCTTAGATAATGAGAAAAGAGATAACTTTGTCCTCTCTCAAGTGGCATAGAACATCAAATAATGCCATGACTGTGACCCTTGAGGTGAATGTGAGGACACGTGGAAAGGTAAGATCTGTTTCTTGTTTCAATGGATACAAATTTTCCTCAGATCTCAAGAGCCTGCTTGTGATTGAAGTGTTTAAATAGGAGCAAAGATCTTTGGGGGCGAGGGAGGGTTACAACATTTGCTTGATTCTGAAGTAAAACAAAGTATATTAAGAAGAATATGAACAGTATTTATAATAGATGAGTTCTCCAAATGTATGTGCCTAAGAAGCTCTTAGACTTTGTAAAATAATGCAGGTTTCATGATATCACACTTAGACATTTAGATTAATTATTTCTGGTGCTGATTGTGGGTAAAAACACTTTGAGAAACACTTTTATAAGTTTAAAGCAATGTGGTTCACACATCATAATGCTGGACAAATGGTTACCAAATGAAGTAGGCATATTCCAATAATCCCTTGAATTTTAAAGCGTGTCTGTCTTTATTTTACATCCCCATCTTAGTGGTTTGTGAATACACACAAAATTGTGAGTATTCAGCTGAGAATTGAGCCCTTGGGTTGGGGGTGAGAAAATAAGAAAGTTCATATGATAGTCGCTCATATCTTGGGATACCATCAGCATTATGCTTGCAAATATAAGATGTTTTGCTATTTGAGAACAAATAATAACCATTTAAATTGGCTACTCAAGTAAATAATTTTTTTAAATAGTTTTATCTGGATTTTCTATTTTAAAATTAAACTAAAAATTTCAACTTATTTTTTTTTACTTAATGAGTTACTACAAAAATGTGCCTGATATTTGAATAGTGAAGGAATAAAATTTTAATTCATCTTTGTTTATTGAGGAATAATTTTTCTGGCAGACTCTTATGGCATCACAAATCTACAGTCTTAACATCCCATTTGACATTCACGGCTAAACTAGTTCTCAGAAAATCATATTTTTGTTCACAATAAAGATTCGTCAGCATTTTTATTTTTGCTTTAATTCTTTGATGGTCAAAATGTCCTCTTTGAAGATACTTACTGTTCCCTCATACAGCTTTGTCCAAAAATTTACTTGGTCTAAATACACACACATACACACTTTATTTTCTTTGTTTACTCTAGGAGTTAGTGGTCTTTTGCATGTGCATCTATTCTGTCTCCATTACACCTTTACTGGGCAGCATTTGCCCAGCATCCTGTTGCTGGTTTCATGCAGTCTTGATGTTGCCTGTCTTGCCCTGTCATCAGCTTGCCCTGCGCTGCACTGCACAGTTGCAAGCATCCAAAATTTCATGAAACAGTCACCATATAAACATGTGGGAGAAGGGACATTTGAACTCAAATTTTTAATTTTGTAAATGGTCTGTTTACTTGTGAATTATGTTGTCTTGCGAATATTTTGCTTCTCAATTTACCTTGTAACCAAGGGGACACTGAAAATGAATATTGGGAAATCACTACCACCTCAGTCTGGCCCCTGTCAGACACTACTACACCTAGCTATTGGCCTGAAGAATTTGATTTTCTTCCAAGATTCCTTGGTCCAACACTTGAGGCATATTTCATGCAAGGCTCAGCCTCACGAGGTCAGGACTTGGAGGAAGACAGGGCCACGCCTCACCTGTGTATGAAGGTGTAGTTGAAATGACTACAGTAGCCACAGAAAGCTTCTTAGTAGTTCCAGTCTTATGCAAAAGGGCAGAATAAAGTTCCTCAAAAATAGAGGACGGAGTGACATCAAATTACCATCTTAAATATCATTACCTTTCTTCCTCAAAGACAAAGCTGTGGGCAGGTAAAGATTCCCCGTTTGGATTCATTTATTGAGTAATTCAGTCAAGGAATAATGAGTCATTTTTTTCCACACACCGACATCTTGTTGTGTTCTACAAGTGAAAGGTGGTAAAGAGGGAGTCCATGGAACCAAAAAGAATGGGGAGAAGTATCATTTACCTGCATTCTACCTGTAGAAAACTCAAAGGAATTCTAATATTCCCGAACAGGTATTTGAATTACAGTGAAAATAAAGTTTAAATAAATGCTTTCTAATTAAAAAAAAAACAAGTTGGATTGTTTTAACATGCCTCTGATAAGTCCTTTGTTTAGATGAAATAAACGTTTTTTTTTTTAATTTAACACGCATTGACAGTTACGAAAGAGACAACTGTTAACTTGTCCTCCGGGTGAAGTGAACACTGGCCTAACACTGCTCCAGGGGAAGCTGCTGATAAAAAGTTACATTGCACAGACCCAGGATATGCTGGATATGTGGATGTGCATGTCATTATGAAGCCAAACTTTCACCAGAGGCCCTCAGTCCTACAGGCATGCCATACAAAGCCATTTATACAAAACCTCACACATAGTTTAATGCGCTGCATTCCACAAGCAGCTGGAATATAATGGCCCCAAATCTACTCCCACATGTCACATGAAGAGCTTAGTGGTTTCAAAACAAGGAATCAAATTACATCTTACAAAGACTACCACAGCCTCTAGAAGATGTTTTGAACCTAAGGCCTTTTTATCAGAACAAAAACTTAATTGTTTTGTCTGTTCTTATAA
Organism: Macrotus californicus; assembly: GCA_007922815.1. Taxonomy (NCBI): domain Eukaryota; kingdom Metazoa; phylum Chordata; class Mammalia; order Chiroptera; family Phyllostomidae; genus Macrotus; species Macrotus californicus. The sequence goes on along the minus strand of VMDR010021563.1, from coordinate 13,990 downwards.
TCTTCAGACTTGGTAGAATCTACAAATTGAAAACCATGCTTCTAATGCCAGCACTACTTTTCAGTTGTCCCTGGATTTTTTTCTCAGAGTTTGTTATATTATTCACATGTATTTGGGTTATGGAACAGAACCACGTTCGTTCAATTTTTTTTTTAAAGTGTCTAGGTTAATTTCATGAAACTGTCTGTTGGATGCTGGTATGACCTACTTAATATTATTAATCATTCATTTGTTAACAATTATGGCCACAGCATTCTTATAGGACTAGAGGATATTAAAGTTAAGAGGTCACACTGGCATCCACCTTGGAAGGTCACGGTCTAGCGTGGGGATTAATGAAGAATAAGGCAGCACGTTGATGGTGAGCAAAGTAGAATGTTCCTTGCAGAAATAAAATAAAGGAAAAATTATACCATGACATCTGCAAAAATATGTACTTGTCAAGTGACAAGACCAAGATTCCCTGAACTGATATCTCTTTTTTGGCCAGAGCTGGGTGATTCCTGCCATGCCAAACTCACTTGTCTGTGTGTGAGCACCAGTGTAGCAGCTCACAGAGGAGGGAGGGGACGACACCAGGCAGAACCAGGCAGCTATTTCACAGTATGGCAAGTATTCCTCCTCTTCCTTCTTTTGTTTCTTTCCTTTTTGACACTCATTTGTGGGCAAATTGGAAGCTCTGAGGCCAATGGCCACACTGACTCTCACCAGCAACTTCCCTGGATAATGTCCTGGGCTCTGGGCTAGAAGCAGAGCGCTTGGTGTCGGCTGCCTGTGATTTCTCTTTGAGCCAAAGATTTACTTGGCTCTTCACTAAACTCAAAAAGAACCAAAAAAAAAAATAATAATAGCTCATTTACATCTAACACTTACAAGGTGCACACCCTATATTAACAGCTTCACAAAACTCAGACCTACAGAAAAAATAATGAGCCCTCGCCCACCCTCAACTCCTGCCTCAGAAATGTCCTAAGGCTGGTCAATGCCCACCTAGAAAACAGCTGGGCTAATCTACTCTCCACCCTGTTTATGGAGTCCATAAGTGATTTATGACAGTACTATTTAATAATACTTGCTTAGACTTATATTGCCATACATTTGATTTCTCCAACATTAACTGTCATCAGCTGAAGACAGAGATTTAGTCAGAACGAAAATATTTGTCCTGTAAAATACATGATGTCTCATCAGAAAGAGGAAGCATCATGTGATTGAAAAGCACTCAATTTACAATCCAAAGACCTACCGTTCCAACACTGACCCCTATTTCACCAGCTCGTGAGAGTGATCCAGCTGTAACCTTCTCTGTACCATGATGGAGCATCTATCTTGCTTTCAGGATGTTTATGACTGACGCAGTCCTGTCCAGCGGGACTGCGTGTTGTTGTAGATGATTGTCCTATATTCCCGGACAAATGACGAACAAACTCACGTGGACTAAAGGAATCCAGTGGAGAAAAGGGATGGCTTGTGGCCACTCTCTCAGTGAGAGAGAGGGCCCTGACCCCTTGCCTGGACAGGCTTTTATTGACACTCTAGGTACATTACATCAAGGATGGTCCTCATTTACTATGCATAGGTTTGCTCTAGGTGGTTACCATGTATAGATAAGAAAGGAAAGAATGTTGCCAAACACTTCAAAGAGAAAGGTCATTTGCAAATGTAAAGGGGAGAAGGCTGAGCTGTTTGCATTCATACTTGGGAAGTCTAGCTCAGGTCACAGTAAACTTCTTCTGTCTCCATCCCAGGTGAGGGAGTTTTTAGCAAGAGCAAGTTTCAAAGCAGCCTAGAAGCAATGCAAGCCTGATTCCCCATGGGAGACCTATCCATGGATGCCTTCTGCATGCCACATGCATCTGTCTGTTTTCAGAATCAGAGCTGAGCCACAGAAGACATCATCACGTGGATAGGTTCCCTATATATGACAATGCATACATAAAGGTTTTTGAAGACTTTATATACACATGGATTGTGTTTTGGGTTATGCTATACTAACTTATGTGTTTGTATGAGTATATTCTTCTTAGAGTCATGAACTGTCTTCCTCATCCTTGAATGTTCCCATATCAGTAAGCCCCTGTCCTACCCTTAATGGGAACTCAGTAAATATGTTGACATTTTTATTGTTTAGATTCAACCTTTCAGTAAATCCAAAGTCAGCATATGTGTTAATACGCCATCTTTAGATGAAAATTCAATATATCTAATACTGGGAAATAAGATGAGAGCTCTTAAATTATCATTATTACATCTGTGATTATGTTTCAAGGTGGTTGGTTATCTTACTCGGCTCCATCCACGTTCTCTCAACCTTGATGGTTTAACAATATATTTTACCCCCTAAGGAATAAGTATCTACTTACAATTAAACATGGATTCACTTAAGGAAAGAATGTTTTTGATATAAATATTGCTATACAAAGATGTCCTCTTCCTTTTTCAAGCACCTAAGAAAAGTTTTGAAACATTTGTGAACAATTTAGGCTATGATGAAAAAAGTCACAGGAGATCAGCACTTGAGCTGAACTGAGCCACTAGGCCTTGCAACGTGTGTGTGTGTGTGTGTGTGTGTGTGTGTGTGTGTGTGTGTGTGTGTGTAACACAGTGAGATGAGAAAATTGTAGCTTTGTCTGGAAAAAACAGGAGTGGCTGCTCTTGTTCTAGTTTCCTGCCTCTAATCTTCTAAGGCACAGTGCTCAGATCTGCCTAGAAATTCTGGGTCAGAAAGGTGACAAGATGACTTTGCTGGCTCATTGGGCAGTTGGACTGGGTCAGTTCCCATTGCAGGTTCAGGCAGGTGCTGTCATTGCCAGGGCCCTGACTGCACCCTGCCCTGTCACCTCAGGTTCCCAATACCATTTATGCTTCCAAATTCCAGATCCCAAAGGTCTATACCTGAGGGACAGTTTGGATGATGGTGAAGAAATGGAAGATAACTAGTCTGACCCTTAGAGAATAGTTTAATTATACCTTTTACATATTTAGAAATATGTTCATGGGCCTCTTGCCCTGGGCTACGCAAAGGTTGGGAGAGGGCTGATAGCCCTCCATGTCATCTCACAGATGCCCCTCCTCTCAATCTGAAAAGAAACCTCCTTCAAAAGTGTTGTTGGTCTCAAGGAGAACATTAGCATCACCAAATGTTGGGCAAAGGACATCAATACACTGAGAAGCTTCCCCCTGAAATGTGATTGTTGAGCAAGCTAAATTCATGCCACTAAATGAAACTCAACCTGACCAATGCACTTCCATTGTGAACATGGGTATTTGCAGGTTCCTAGAAATCAATTTGCATAACTCTTTCCTAGTGTTACATGAGAAATGTGAAGTCAAGAGTGAATTTCCCATTTATATTTCTAGTCAGTACCTGTATAGGGTTCCAGGTGCTAAGAGGACTATTAAAGCAAAGGAAGAAGATATCAAGTGACTGGTATCTGAGTTCAGTGACAATGGTCACTCGAACAGGTGGTGCCACCTGAAAGGAGAGAAAGGGAGCCCCATGGATGTGTAGGGGAAGAACACTGAACACAGAGAGAACAGTCTTGCCCATCCTGAGATGCTGGCAGGCAAAGGGGAGGCAGCAGGGATGGGGGCGTAGAGGTCGCCAGGGCAGACCATGTGAGGCTCTGTGCACAGGGCAAGAGACTAGATTTTGGACTGAGCACAATGGGCAGAAATGGAGGCTCACCCTGGAGAATGGCATGCTCTGCTCCGTGAGGACCAGGGCCAACTTCCCGTAGCTGGTGTGTGGCAGAGACCAGAGGCGGTGAGCAGGAAGCAGGGAGACCAATTAGAAGCAGCGCCTTGAAGGTAACCTGTTGACCCAGTGTCCTTTCTGCACACTTGATCTCCTCCTGGGACAGCTGACATGCTTTGAAAATCATGACTCTTTCCTACCTTCAAATTTGTTTTCTCTCTATGATGTCTCCCTGATAGGACATGAGAGTCATTACTTCTTTTGCCACTTATTTTCTTCTCTTTATTTCTAGTGGGGCAAGCAACTGTTAAGAGGGTATCAAAATACAATGTTTTCTATCACTCAGCTTTATCAAATCTGAAAATGAAGACATAATTTGCTTATCTTTTGTTTATAGAGTTCAAAATTGCAGACACACTCTCCGGGCCAGCATGTATCCCTCCTGAAACATACTCACCTGCCCCTCCCTCCCCAGAGTTCACCACCACTGTGTTTTTGATGCTTCTCATTCTCTTGCAAACTTTTATGATTTGGCTCAACTTTTATGCATCCCAATCAATAATATATAGCATGGTTTTACAAGAGTGTAATGTCATCTGTTACAACTTGGTAATACTGTAATATTGCATATTATAGAATTTTTGATAATGGTAACATTGTATATATCATTCGGCAATATTTTTTGCTTCTTGTTTTGAAAAGAAAATACATAATATAATATTTTTGCAGTCCACAACTTTCTCCCTGTTATTTCACTAAAATGCTTTTTAACCGTTTTTCTCCTCAAAATCGCTCTATTTTCTCTTTCCTTTAAATCTATTATCAGATAAATGCTGCGGTTCCTGGCTTGATTATCTCTATGTTTTACATTTTCCACTGTTTTTGCTCTGTATTTTATATTTCCTCCTCTTTCAGTAACACTGTTTTTTTTTTTGAAATAACTAATTTTTGAAACAACTTCTTTCTGTGCTCTCTTAATCCTCTTTTAAAGCAGCCCATTCTTGTTTACTGGATTTACTCTTTATTCACCCCAATCTGAGTAAGGAAATTAGAGTTCTATAGTTTTCTCTGGTTGTCAGAGTGATCTCCTGTCCCTTTAATATTATTTGTTCTCTGTGTTCATCAAGGCTTTACTCTCCTGCACTGATGATTTTCAGGTGACCTGTGATTCTTGGGTGTTGGGTTGCGTTTGTAAACAAAAGGCATAGTAACAAATGCAGGTCACTGGTGTGGGAACATCAGCCATGGCACAGGCTTGTCTGACAGGTCTTCCTGAGTGGTAACGCGGATCGCCATTCTCTGCACATGAGTGGACTGCTTCATGGCCACCTTCCTGTTAGGGTGCACCAGTAAAGATCAGCCCTTCCCTAAACTCCAGCTTTATTTGACTGTTTCTAGGCTCAAAATTGGAATCTCAACCTTTCCTAAGTATATTATTAATTTTTTTAAGGAAACAGGTCTTGGACCTGGCTGGTGTAGCTCAGTGGATTGTGCGCAGACCTGCGAACCAAAGGGTTGCTGGTTTGATTCCCAGGCAGGGCACATGCCTGGGTTGTGGGCCAGGTCCCCAGTATGGGGTGTGTGAGAGGCAACCACACGGTGATGTTTCTCTCCCTCTCTTTCTCCTTCACTTCCCCTCTCTCTAAAAATAAGTAAGTAAAATCCTTTTAAAAATTAAAAAAAAACAGGTCTCAAATAAATTCTATGTCATGACAGCCATTTGCTTTATAATCACACGGATGGATGTGCAGAAGTGTAGGAACTCGGTGTTCTTACAGATAATCTGACCTTAAATACTATAAATTAAATACAATGAATTCTGCCCAATAAGCCTGCCTTTGGGACAACATGGCAGAGTGCTCTGACTTGTAAATAGAGTACTCCTATCCTCAAATTCAGAGTTCAAATTTGAGGACACAAAGACTTATGTTTGCCAGACACTTTTGCTAATGGGTATTCCCTTATTTTAAATAGTTTTATTTCAATAAAATTTAAAAAATGAAATAAACAAAATCATGTTGTTTGTGAAGCTTTTTCACTGTCTGACAGTGTATACTGCTTCCGACATCCTGAACAATAAAATATGATGCCCATAAGGATGTTTTACTACCCAAGCTGCTCAAAATCACCCTCTGTCAATCAACTCCAATAGCCAGCCACACGGGCCTCCTGAGAGCTAACTCCCTGCTGAAAGACGGGCTGCATTCCAATATCCTGGGATTGTGGATTCTGCCAAATTATCTCAGGCAAAGGCTTCTTTGCAGGAGACACTGATGGGACCAAGTGAGAAGCCAGCTGATGTGGGTGGGGAATCCACACTTCGCCATCGCGTGGAAGGCTGGATTTTGTTGGCTCTCGGCTGCCCTTCAGTTTGGCGTGGATCACTAGTGTCTCTCTGCCAGCTTTCAGAAGCTGTGGGGACCTACTTAGATTTTCTACTTACTTTCGAGCAGTTTTCACACATCCTGTACCTGGAAACAAACTAAATCAGAGCCTTGTTCCTGAAAACCTGTGGGTGGGCAGCCAGTCTTTGACCCATGAGACCTGAACAAAACCAACATTATTTGTTGTTGAATGTATGGAACTGAGATGCCACAGACCAGAAGTCACCTCTCTAGATCAGCTCATATAAACCCGAGTTTGCTCATAACCTAGCGAAGCAGCACCAGAAGGAGCCAATGGCTCCAAGCTTAAGGGATGACTTCAGTGATGTTTTGTAAATCACATCCTTCCCAACCCCCAAGGCGAGAGGCTGCCTCAGGAAAGAGATGTGGAAGGGGATCCATGATCTCGTGAGTGGCATCGTGACTGTGTCCTGAGTCTTAAGTTATACCACTGCCCTCTCCTATTCATCATTAATGTGTCTGTTAAATTAATTTATCTTGAAAAATTAAATTTGATTTATATCTTCCTTGCTTAAAAAATTCAGGAACTTACAGTTTCTATTTGGTTTAAAATGCTTTTCTCAACCCTTTGACACTCCTTTTATTTCCAGAACTTACTTTCACTTTCCCTGTGAGGCCATAACTCCTTGACAAAGTCAACTACTCCTTCCTTATTACTACTTTGGAAACATATGAATTTTATTATAGTAAGTATTATTATTGAATGCATCTTCCTAACTGTGATGGTTCATCATGATGGATTTGCCTGACTCCTACTCAAAAGTAGGCACCGAGTCTTATTTCTCTCTGTGTTCCCAGAAGCCGTGGACACAAAGTTTTTTCTTCAAATTCATGATAACTACATTGTTCTGGTATTCCTCCATCGATTTGCTGAGAAAAAAATAATAATTTCACGGATAAAATGATTAGGTGACATTGTGCTTTTCTTTGCTACAGGATTTGGAAGTTACATCTATAAGGTTCTATGCACAGAAATTTCTAGATTAAGATGCAAACTTACTTTACAAATGACAACATTGTGTATGTCTGTTTACATACCCTGAAATAGTGTTCTGTAAAATATATCTAAAAACTATTCATTCTAGCTATAAAAGAGCATAAGTGTTTTTATGTTATCATATGATTTTTAAAAACATGAAATCACAAAACATCATCCTTTCATTGGTTTCATATAATAAAATTCTAGATTCTGTCAGAAAGTCTTTTCTTAACTGAACTATTGGAACTGTGTTTCCACTGTTTTCTATTTAGCTGCCAGGAATTGTTACAGAATTCAACTGTAAAAGGGCTTGTTTGGACAAATTAATTAAAGGATTAATTATAGATGCCCATTTTATAATTTCCAAGTGAGTGCCAATACAACTAGGAAAAACTGATTTTTGCTGAGTTCAAAGGGTACTCATGGATGGTAAGGGTGTGCTTATACAATAATGATGTCTGACTTTCTCACATATTCAGGAAATACCTTTAAAAACCCTCTAAAACATACATGTATATGTATATATATACAATACCTAGATAGAGATCAAAAATATTTTTTCTCCCCCTTTCCTGCTTCCTTTTTTCCCTCAGTTTTGAGAATTGACTTCTGTAGGGACTTTCTTCCCTAAGGTGTCTCTCCATCTTTCTCAGTGACACCTGAGTGGTGACAGAACATCTGCTGATTTGACCCACTAGGCACCAGAGTGAGCTTGGAGATGAGCCCTCCCCGGCGGGCAGGGCAGATGCAAATGCTCCCAGAGCTCATGGCTTCTCAGGTTCCTCTCAGGGTCTGAGCAGCCAGAATGACACGGAGCCCCAGGGGAGCCACAGCCTCCAGTCTCCCACAGACACATTCCTAAATGATGACTCCGACAGCTCACAGAAGGATGACCGACCGTCCCCACACCTGACACACCCACCCACCCCTCACGCCTTTCTGGCCAACACCTATTTCCTTTCCTAAGCCAAGCAACTTATTCAACTCTGTCTGGGCCACATGCATGTTCACTGTATTCTGAGGAGTCTGTACAGAAAAATAAATAAAATCCAGTAAATCAAACAGACTTAAGTTAGAGGGCATCTTTAAAGCACCTACTTAATTATTTGCACCTAAATCCTGAAAACTGTTAATGCTACACCCTAGTCAGCCAGGTCTGGAAGACAAAGAAGAAATATACTCTAAACTGGAGCCACCACAGTTAGCTATGGAGTCAAAAGTGGACAATAATTATTCTGATGAAAGTGGTAAATTATGTCCTGACAAGATTCAAAGAAGTATTAATTACAGAAGACTTCAGAAGGAAAAAATCAAACTTCTTTTTTCTTTTTTTTTGCTAAAACTTCATGACAACACAACTTCCGTTCACCTTTGCATTTCCTTACGTACTACTGTGGCTGCTACTACTATCTCTAGGAAGGATAAATACACTGAGGGCCTGCTCCATGTCAGTAACATGCTCAGTACCTTCTACGCTCGATACAGCAACCCTGGAAGTAGAGTTTACTATCCCAGCACAAACGTATCTCCAACACAACCCCTCCATGGAGAGCAGTGCATATTATAGCACTTTTCCAACCTGGAATCAGGGTCTACCTCTTCTTCATTCCCCAAAGAAAATTAATGTAATTAGAAATAAATGAATCATTTATTGAATAATTAATAAAGGAGACAGAACAGAATTAATTAAATACATGTTATACGGTAAAATATAGTAAATTCTGTATTTAGAAACCTCTGTTTCACCACAGTTATTCCTCACGCAGCTCTGTCATCGCACTCGGCATTTCTGCCAGGAAATTTCTCCATTGTCTTGATCAGTCTCCTCCTCAACATCTCCATCACCCACTTTTCTGCCCTGGCAACTCTGTAGCTTTTATTTTATTTTTATAGGATATTCTATTTATCTTTAGACAGAGGGGAACAAAGGGAGAAAGAGAAAGAGAGAAACATCAATGTGTGGTTGCCCCTCTTGTGCACTCACCCTACTGGAGACTTGGCCTGCAACCAAGGCATGTGCCCTGACTGAGAATCAAACCGACAACCCTTTGGTTCATAGGCTGGCACTCAATCCACCGAGCCACACCACCCAGGGCCAACTCTATAGCTTTTGTAGGCTCTTTGAGTTTCCTCATTCGCAAATGTGACTCCCCTTTGTCATAGATACATAATAAGAGATTCTAGATTACTTGCCCACAGTCTCATAAATTGTAAGTAATAGAGCTTAATTTCAAACCCCGGTCTGTCTTAAGACAAGGCCAACCATTTCTCTGTTTTTCATGGGGCTATTTATAAAAATAAAAAACAATATTTGTTTGGCATTCAAAACACACTATTTGAAAATAAATAATTAAAAAATAACAAAAATGAACTGAAGATACAAGTCTAGCTGTTTCAGGCACATAAATGGGGAACACATTCCTAGACTTTTGTACCCATTTTTGTTACATGAAATCTAATGGCCAATCATGTATTCTAAACTTTTTAGTAGTAGAACTTTTTAACTATTTGAAAATATTATTTGACCTGAAAACCCAAATTTTGGTTTTACTGCATTTTATTCGGTGTATTAATTTTAATTTCTCCTAAGTACTGAAGATGTATCCTCAGTGACATCTCCTCTGTGAGACCCTCTCAGGATCCTCCACTTAAATTTTGTATCCATTCTCTGACACCTAATGCCTCTAAAATGTTGGCATTAATTCATAGGCTGCCTTCCATTGACTATGAGATCCCTCCCTCTAAACCATTTTAAAAATGATATTTGATTCTGGTGTCATGCCAGGCATCAGCATCTATTCAATACATGCTTTTTGGATAAACGCTAGCACAAACCACACTAGCATGCTCAGCTGAAGCATGGAAGGGAACAGAGCTCGCTTAGCCCGAGCAGATGTCTTCAAGGCAGGGCTAATGTGCCAACTCATTCTCAGAGCTGAGATGCAAATTTCCCTGTTGAGCCCGAAATGAGGAAGAGGCATAAAGAGCCAGAAACTCTGCACAATCGAACACTTCAAACACAACATTCTGAGTCCTCTATGACAAGCTAGGGCTTATATCATTTAAAAATTATGCACAGGAGGATGATTTATTGTCCAGTGGTGCATTAATTATCAAAGTCGATGAAAATCCTTTTGTTGATTCTCTTTATGGCTAGTCGTGGAGCACGCAGTTGAGTCATTTGGACATAAAGAGTTAATTACCACATCAGTCTAAGACTGCCTGACCCAGAATGTCCATAATTTTTAAAAGAGCACTTCAGTATAGACTGTTGCTTGGAATCTGCCTGACAGGAGATGCCATTTATGACCAGCAGCCAGCATGCACAGGAAGAAAAGACAGAATTATAAATAGTGTGGCAGGTTGAAGGCAAATGGTAATGTCTTACTCTCTTAAATTTATAGTTTCAAAGTCTGGCAGCATTGTTTTCTCATGTGTTCTTTTGAATCATCAAAAGAAAAGAGAAACCCATATTCAAGTGTGTGATTGAAAAACATTTCAACACTCAACATGAGCATACTTTGATTATTTAGTCCTTTTTATTCTCTCTTTTCTAGCATGGGAAACACAAACTCCAGCCACTGTCCCCTGGTTTTCCAAACAGCAATAGATATGGACAGACTCATTTGAAACCAGTCACAAGTAAAGTGCTGCCTCATTCTCACACATAAGGGCACATATACTGTTGGTGACATTGTAAATTCAAAGAACAAAATTGGACTGGTCATTCTTTGCCTACGAGAGCAATCCTTAGCTTTGTAACCAGGCAAAATTCACTCTGCATCACCATACTTGCATCAGGAAGGAATTCCAACGTGACCTTATTATATGGCGGCTATTGCACTGTGGCCATAAGTAATGGACAACATACAAAAACATTGCAGGGTTCTTATCAATAGCATAATCGCCAGTTTGTGTGGAATGGCCTTATGTCAGCCCTCTTCAAAGAGAACTCACATGACTGCACACCAGGAAGACCAACAATCTGCTTAAAAAAGGGGCAAAGGACCTGAACAGACACTTCTCCAAAGAGGACATACATACAGAAGGCCCTTCGACACATGAAAAAATGCTCAACATCACTGGCCATCAGAGAGATGCAAATCAAAACTACAGTGAGATACCACTACACGTCTGTCAGAATGGCCATCATTAATGAATCAACAAACAAGTGCTGGAGAGGTTGGGGAGAAAAGGGAGCCCTCGTGCACTGTTGGTGGGAATGCAGACTGGTACAGCCACTGTGGAAACCAGCATGAAATTTTCTCAGAAAACTAAAGATGGAACTGCCTGTCAATCCAGCGATCCCACTGCTGGGACTACACTCTAAGAATCAAATGGAATTTGATTTAGGAAAGTCTGGGACCCATTAGATTGTTTTTAAATGCTCACCCAAGAACATGCTTATTGATTTTTAGAGAAAGGGGAATAGAGAAAGAGAAAGAAACATCGATGTGCAAGAGAAATATTGATCAATTGCCTCTCACATGTGCCCTGAGAGGAGATCGAACCCACAACCTAGGCAATGTGCCCTGACCAGGAGTGAACCTGCAACCTTGCCGTTTACTGGATGATGCTCCAACCAACTGAGCGACACTGGCCAGGGCAGAGACCCATTAGATATAAAATATCTTGGAGGAACGCTTTGAGGAAAACTTTATGGGTAAAATACCATAGCAAAGGTTAACCTGATTCAGGCACAGTCCATTTTCTCCACGTCTTTTCAGTTGAATCCTGGAAAAATGTGAAGAGCAGGATGTGTTGGCTCCCGTATAAAATCATGATTTTATGGGCTTACACAGACATTTAACACGGCACAACAATCTCAGTGTTTCTCTCCATGCAGTTCACTTTCCTATTGATTTTTTCTCACTTTCCAGTTGCTGCAAAATTTTCAATTCTCTTTCACTGTCCAGTTTTTCTGCTGCCAGGCAGTGAAAGCTTACATCTACATCTTTTACCGCCCCCTGCTCTCTTGCCCAATTTGGAAGATCCCTAGCCTTTTCTTTAAGTCAGTCTTATGCTGGGGATCCTATCACCTCCAGAAGTCTTCACCAAAGGCTTTATGTTATCAACTAATCCTACTTTCTTGTGTAAAAAGTATCTCCCTCTTAATGGCATTCATTACACCAGCTAGAAAAGAATATAAAAAAAAATCCCTCCCTTAAGTAATATCCCTGGAGTGGGCCATGTCTAAGGTATGTTGGCAGGGCAGGGGGGAGTCCTCTCTCTCTCCAAGTTTTAACCGTATGAGACAGACCCCAAGTCAGGCCCTTCCTGAGGGCTTCTGGTTTGGGTATTTTATGTATAAAATTTATTATGCCCAATTACATGTATTGGACTATAAAGTATATAGTATGAGTTCCGATATCACATTTAATCCTCCAGATATACCTGTAGCCTAGATAATTGCATCTGTATGGGCTTGAATTTCTTCTTGTCTTTTTTAAGTTCCCTATATCACTCTCCTACCCTCAAAATTATCTTGCCAGAATACTCACTTCTTGCAACAGGACTCAAACTATTGAATGATTCAGTCACCAAACATTTATCAAAACTCTGTATGGTGTGAGGCCTGTTCTAAGCACAGCAGATTCACCACTGAACCCAAGAGCCTCCAAGGGCTTATGGTCTCATGGAGAAAGCATCTAACAAACAAGAAAATAAGTAATTATATAACACCATTTTCTGCAGTTGGTAGTTGTTTTCTAAGCAGCTACACAATGTTTGCATACTGCCGTAGCTCTGAATTTTTCACCTGGGAATTTTGTGTTCTCTGGATGCTAGGTTGAGGTTGGCGGGAAGACTCTCCTTGGGCTTAGAGAGCTAACACAAAACAGATCTTTAATTTCATAAAACCGTGACTCCTCCCAGGAAACACTGTTAACTCCCATCAGCTAGAGAAGCATGGAGCAATACTGCATACGGGCATCAGTCACAGCTTTAAATGGGTTACATTGGGTAACAGGGAACAGAAGCAACAAATGAATGTTTTCCACGAGACAGGCTGGGCAGAGCTGCCCTAAAACACTGAAGTAGCTGTGACCGTCAGAAAGGAAAGAGGCCACCACACCTCCTGGACGGTACAACACTGCGTGGTCTAAGCTAATTCCTCCTGCTCATGGGGGCGGGGGAGGCCAGCTGCTTGTCTCTGTGCTCCCTTCTTCTGATATGAAAATTTTGGTTATATTATTTTATAGTCTTATAGCCAGAAAAGAGGCTGGTTGCCTTCACTTTTCACCTCTAATGAGCCCTCAAGAGAGAGGTGAGAAGTCTGAAACCAGTTAGAGCTCATATTATAAATTCTTTTAAACTCTTTGCTGGTTTCTATCACTAGTGGAGGCCTGGCATCACAGGAAAGGTCAAATTAGCCACTGAACAGTCTGACTCCTGAGCCGTGAGTGATTCACATGGCTGACATCACGCTTAGTGTCAGGGGTGTGGTATGAATTAAGTACGGATGTGAGAAAAATACCAAAAAATAAACTTAGTGTTTTCTTTTATTGATTGTCCACCCTAGTTTTGGCTGTTAAAATCAGAAATGCAAAGGTAGTTATGAGCTCAGCACAAATAAATATAAGACCATATCTCATATGCAACTCAGTTTCCTAAGGTTGTATTCAAGGTGTTGACCTCAAAGTGTTACAGGTAAGCCCATGTAAGACTATTACATGAATTTAGGAGGAGAGATTTGTATTTAGTTGAGTCTTACTCCACAACCCTTACCTTTTCCACTATTGCATGCCCTACATTAAAATTTTGTTTTCATTTATTGATTTTGAGAGAGAGATCAATTTGTTGTTTCACTAATTTATGCATTCATTGGTTGCTTCTTGTATGTGCCCTGACTGAGGATCAAACCTGCAACTTAGGTGCACCAAAGGATGTATCAGGATGATGCTCTAACCA
>VMDR010021562.1:0-16756 GCA_007922815.1 Macrotus californicus | reverse complement strand
CTTTTGGGCACACAGTGCACTATTGTGCACTGACTTCACAGCCAGAGATCTGACACTGACTTTTGGGCACACGGTGCACTATAGTGCACTGACTTCGCAGCCAGAGATCTGACACTGACTTTTGGGCACACGGTGCACTAAAGTGCACTGACTTCGCAGCCAGAGATCTGACACTGACTTTTGGGCACACGGTGCACTAAAGTGAGCTAACATCGCAGCCAGAGATCTGACACTGACTTTTGGGCCCATCGTGCACTAAAGTGCACTGACTTCGCAGCCAGAGATCTGACACTGACTTTTGGGCCAGCCAATTCATGGCCATGGGAACAAAGACAAGGCACACAACCATGAGGTCCTAACTCCCTCCTGTGAAATGGGGACACTGAAATCTATCTTCTCAGGTGCTGTGTGCTATTATTATCATAAATCGTAACGGAGACCACAAGATCGCACAGTTCAGCCCGCCTGATTAAGTTGCCCGGAGCACTAAAACAGCACAGCCTCGTTTTAAGTTTTTATATACTCTTACCGAGTACATAAACTCTTCCTTTGCACACACTTTTCCAGAATTGATGTCTTGGCTTCAAAAGATTCACCAACAACTTCACAATGAATTTTAAACAGTTATTTTGATGACTAGCTTATTCATTTAAATGTTGCTGCGTATTACCTCCACTGCTACTCGGCACTAAATTAGGGGGTTCTTCTTTTCTGAAGCAGCTATAAGAACAGAAATGGGAGCAGGTTGTGCTCTTCAGATCTTCAGTGAGGGCAAAAAATTAAACCTAAAGTAAATCTCTTTACTCACTGATTTCAACTTATTTCGGTGATGAATTACTCCCAAAGTGCATCTTTAGGACAGCTGCATCCCATGGAGCTAAGCCAGCAATACTCCAAATCACCACACTTCCATTTTCCCTCAGAGCAGAGATTTCGTTTTTATAACCTTACACGCAGCACAGCACATCGCTGGGCTCATATAAGGTGCTCGATAAATATTTGTTGAACTGCACTGAAAGCAGTGAACCTCAAATTCTAGGAGCTCTCACGTTACTCTAAGGTCGTGTGCATAATAATAAAACAGACTGAACAATGCAAAGGAAACATAACTGAATTACAACTGTGTTATTACCAATTTATCTAAGCCATTAGACTATTAAAGAAAAAAACTTGATAAGAAAAACACCAGAGAGAAAACTATGGTGATTCTGAAACTTGGGCATGTAGTTATCAACAGCTACGAAGAAACACTCTTAACAGACCGATGTGCGTGGTTTTACCAGTTCCTTTAGAAGTCACCTTCAACTCACACTTCATGCCTTCCCTCTTCACTAACACTTCGGACCCCAGCTTAGATTCTTGCTCATGAAGGTCTAGGGCAAGATATACAAACACTGAGGCAATGGGTCAGAATTTTCTTTTGAAATGTTTCTAAAGCCCAATTATATTTAACTTCCATCATGCTGTCTAGAGAAACATCAGCTATTAAAAAGCACTAGATTGATTCTGTAAAAGGTGTTACTGCCTTTACTCAGGAACTAGCGGCAGCAAAATCTTACCTCTGCCACTTACTAGCTGTGTGCCCTTGGGCAACTTACTTAAGTTCTCTGTGCTGGAGCATCCTTATCTGTAAAATGAGTAAAATACTACCAATCGCACAGGGTTCCTAAACAATTAATATCTGTAAACTAAGTTGGAACAGTTGCTGTAGGCTGTTTGTGTGCATGTTTTAGTTAAATAAATAAGATCTACTTTGGGAAAAACAACCTGAAAAGGCTTATTTTCCAGATGGAAAAAATATATAGATTATTGTATATCTATACCTTAAAACATTTTAACTTAGCCCTTTTTTCTACATGTGGCTGCATATGAAGACATTTCTGTTTTCTAAAGTAAAAATGAGAGCCCTGAGTGCTAATCTGATCTGGCCCCCTACTCTGTCTCTTGTAGTGGAAAAAAAAAAAATCCCCAGAATCATAATGACAGAAGTAGAATTTCTTGCTATATAACCTACCACAAACAATATATAAAACATAGACACTATCCCACAGAGTTAACAAATTTAAGATACTTCCATATCAGAAATATTCTTTCATTAAGCACAGGGCAATAACCTCTCCAATTAACTTTTCTGTAAAAGGCCAAAGTTGAAAAATACATAACCATATCGATAAAAGAACTATTTAGGTCCATCTCTTCCAAATAATTTATATAATGTCATAGGCATAACACTACAATCCTAAGAATAAGTATACAATAAGTGACCTCACAGTCATGTCCAAATCTAAACTCATTGCCTGTTCCTAAAAGTTACCTACGTATGGATACTATCCCATCACTCTCCAAACTCCTGGCTCGAAACGATAAGTCATCTAGGACCCCCTCACTCTCCACATCCACTCACTGTCCACTCGCACTGACTCTGCATCCACAGTGTCGCTCTTACTAACTCTTCTTCATCTTTACCAATTCAGACTCTTCCATCTGAACTAGATGTACTAGGAGGGATTTCTGCAACTACCTCCTAGTTCGTTCTCCCGTCCATAATTTGTTCCGTCTTCAGTCCAATTTCCTGCGGTCAAATTAACTTTCAAGAAACAAAGTTATGATTTTAACACTTGGGTAAAGCCAATCAGTGATTCCCCATTTTCCTTTCACTGGCTAGTTGGGGTCTTCCACTGGCCCTAAACATCGCCTCTTCTGATTTATTTTTTCCTGCTATCTTTCTTTACATATCCTTAGCTCAGGATATATCAAACTACTCAGTATTTCTCATAGACACCTCGAGATTTCAGCCTTTACTGATTTCTTTATGGGGTTATCTTTGTCTTAAAAGGACTGCAATATATTCTTCAAAACCCACTACAATATAGCTGGTCTTTACTAAGTCACTCCCAAACGTCCTCTCTCTCAGCATTCCCCGTGGACTTCTACTCTCCTTTATTTATATATACCATTACTATGCACCAGTCATATCTTATATCAGCCTATTGTTACTAGCAGTCAAATACCAGGCTACTACCTTTCACACAGTAGGAGTTCAATGAACTCATCTGAACGACTGCTGAACATAACATCATTTTTATACCAGGAAATGGAGGTGAAAGGTTTTGATGTCACCCCTGCAAAATCACACTGAGTTTTACTGTCAGGGAAATCACCATATCACTTATTTCCCATTCATTTAGTACATATATGTATGTCTGTCTACACACACATATACATATATACACAATACACATATATACACATATTAAATGCATGTTGTGTACACACACACACACACACACACACATATGTGTGATAAACACACATGAACCTTAGAAGCAATGAGGTATATAAAAAGAGTGCTGGACTAGGAATCAGGAGATCTTAGTTTTATTTTATTTTTTGTTTTGCCATTAAGTAATTGTAATAAGCCTGAGTAAGTCACTTAAGGCCTTTGAAATTCACTTTCCTAATCTCTGAGGAATGAGACACGTTATGCATCGGCTAGATACTACATTAATGCAACAAGACAGAGGCTGCTACATTGGCAGGACTATTCCTGTTCTCAGTGCCCAGCACATAGCTAGGGCTGTCTTTTCCTTTCTCTTCTACTAGGTTACAAGTAAATGAAACTGTTATATCATTTCTTGAATATTCCTCATCGTTTTGAAACAGACATAGTTTATGTTTGTTTATTTTTAGCTGTAACAGAATATACACCATTTTCTATTAATTAAGGAACTCGTTTTCAAATTATGTGATTAGGCAACAGTTTGCAAAATCAACTTATGATGATACAGGTTAACAGCTTACAATGAGGCAAGTATTACATTTTTAATAATGGTTTATTTCATGCACTCTCAACTGAGGCACACTTAAACAATAACCTGAGGGGGAAAAGTTTAATATCGTCCATCACTGCCTTGCAATCAACAACAACAACAAAATTATTGTGGGGACAAGGAAAAAATGAACTAACCCTTAAACCGAATATACCATGTAGACAACTAAAATAATGGGCTATAGTTAACATAAAAGTCAAATATAAAATTTAGCAAAAATTACTATATGTTGTAAAGACAATTCCCTTGGTTTGGAGGATCTGGTTAAATCAACAGTGTGTTCAAATCTGAAGTGCTGAAATCTAAATTCTTTATAAAGACTGAGTGCAGTGGTGTCTTAGGACACCTGGACAGAAACCTCACCATGGACCAGCTCACTCCACAACAGCAGTCATCAGCGCTGCGTCTGGGAAGGTGGCTGAGGGCTTTAAGGAAAGATGGAGTGTGATCAGCATTCTTTCATAGATCCCTAAATTAAAGAGTCCTATGAGATTCTCTAGCGCCAGACAGTAAACTAAGAAAAGCACATAATTGCAAGTCTATTGTTTTACTCATACTTACGCCCATAAGGAAAATACATCTCAGCTTATACTATAAAGATTTTTGCATTATTTATAATAAAGATAATTATTATTAATCACATAACTTTTGTTCTAAATCCCTTACCTTTCGTGTTTATGTTCCTCACTTCACCTCCAATTTGTCTTGAAGAATTATCTTTTTATTTTTTATTGCAGTTATTGAGGACAGAGTTATAATGGAGTTTTGGAACAGATCCTCACAATGAGGTTATAAGTATATCAAACATAAGTATTTAATAACTGAGTAAGAATAATATGAGAAATATAATGTAAAAATTACTCCAAATTCAAGCCTTGGTCTAAAACTATCTTCACTATTAGTTTAATTTCTAATATGCTTGTGCACTAGGTTGTATGACCCTTAAGCAGTATACAGACACAGTGTCAAATTATACACATAGTTATTCCTCATCTTTCTTTCCAGTTCATGGAGGAAGAAACATGGAAATCTTAGGGTTGGAGCAGAGTCCTACTGAAACATTCTGTCATACACAAGGACTGCCTTTATAACATCCCATAAAAATCATCCAACCTCTGTTCTAATGCTGACCATGAATTAACCAGTTCATGCTCTATTTAATTTACTTCTAACTTCTACTTGTTAAATCCATTCAAAATAGATCTAATCCATATTCCATACAATCATACTTTCCAGCATTTGGTTTTCTCATTTCTAGAAGAGGAAACAGAAGGCCATTTGGTATTCAAATTTTAGTCTAAATAAAAGGCAGCAAATTAATGGTTAGAGTTAGGAACAATATGCAGAGCAGCCAGATATAAATTGTTTTCTTTCCATAAGAATTTGAAAGTCTCTCCTTTGGAAAAAATAATAGACAAAATCAGTACACCAGAAAATTATGGCAGGCTCCTCAGTATTCACAATTCCTGTGAATGTAAAGAGGGTAAAATGGAATACAAAGATATCTAAAGACAAGAGAAGAAAAGCAACTAAACACTGGTATTTAGACGGGATCACTTTCTCAGAGTGCTTCCTAGGCTTTTGGACTAGTAGCAGGTGAGCCAAATATCTGCTCAGCCTCTATGAAATCAGAAACAGCCTGGCAAGTTTTCCAAAGGATGAGAACAGTAGAGATCACATACTGAGAGTAAAGACATATTAAAAATTAATCACATGACTTTCACAAAATTTAAAACAGAAGGAATTAAACAGTGAGAGAGGTTACTTGTCAACTCGGGGCAAAAAAGAATCCAAGTGAATCATAATACAAGTAAATATTGTGAGGTATCCCATAAAGACAGTGTGGTTTGATAGTTTGGGGTAGTGGTGGTTTTTAATCAAAAGCAGATCAAATACTATATAACCTAATTAAACAAATTCATTGCATCAGACAGAAGGTCACTGGACATTCCTCGTGACTTTCTATAATTAGCATCAGTAACACATTTGTGCCAGGTCTAGCAATCTTTCCTCAACAGCACAGAATAGGGATGATTAAGACTAATCATAGCCATATTGTTTGCAGTCGACCGGGGCCATGAACAACAATAGAGCTGAACCAGGACTAGAGTTTTAAGCATTACTGTTGAAACTTGACATGCTACGAAGCTTATGCTCATTAGACCCAGTCCCCTCCCTACTCTTGGGAGCCAGGTTCCAACAAGAAGGTGAAGAGATAAACAAGAAACACTGGAAGGATCCCCATGGACCACTGTTAAAGGAAAGGGAAACCCTAAAGAAAGATCACAATTAAATGTCCCCTTGGGAACTAACATATTTCCTTTACCACCTACAAGGCAGCATATCAACACTATTCCTTTAATAATCTCAAAATAACTAATGTTTCTCACATGCACTATAGAAGGCTGCTTTTAATAATCATTTAATAATGTTTTAATAATAACATCTACAATATATAAGCTTTAATATTATCTATTGCAAATATTATAACTAATACTTATTAAATGCTTGCTATACTTATTAGGCAGTGTTATTATTTGCTGCATATAAGTTTTCAGTGTTTTAGGATAACTCACTTCATGGTTTCAAATACTCATTTTCTGAAATGAAACTATTCTAGGTATACAATTGCTAATAAAAAAAATCTGTGATCTAGAGGAATCTAATTTCATGTAAATATTTCAGATTTACTTTTATACTCTTTCCCTGATCTGCTCCTGCCTACCAGTCAATATCATGAATGCTTCCAGTTACTTGAAATCTTTGAACCAAAGCATATTAAATATGTGTACTGAAGAATGCAGGCCCATGAGAAGCAAGGACCATGCACACTAACACTACAGAATGGACATCGTTCACTAGGGAAGAAAATTGAGAAACTGGAATTCACAGCTGTGGCATGGAGAAGTAGAACAGGAAAATGATGATGTGACTAACTTGTAGCAACAAATATTTCAATTCCTTAGGGAGAAAACAAGTTTAATTTTGAAAATTATAGTAGAAAATAAATTCATATTTCTCAAAGGATAATAAGACACCATTAAGAGAGTGAAAAGGCAAGCCACGAACTACATATATCCTGTAAAGAACTCATTGCTACAATAGCAATTCTCAAAAGCATAGTCTACAGTTGTCTGAGGGTCCTGCAGACCCTCTCAGGGGTCCACGAGGACAAACAATTTCCATAACAACACTAGATGTTATTTGCCTTCTTCATGGTGTTGACATTTGCACTAATGAGGTTTCACTTGCGCTGGCATTTGCAAAAGCAATGATGGGCAAAACCACTAGTGCCAGGCTTGAATTAAGACTGTGGCACGAAACGCACTGGTAGCCCTTGCCTTCATCACAGCCAGGCACTCTCAATAAAACAAATTCTAGTGTCATGTGGGAGTGTCCTTGATAAAGCAGGAAAAATTATTCCTTTTATTAAGTGTCCCCTCAGGAACTAATATCTCATATGTCCTTTACCACCACCAAGGCAGCATATAAACACTGTTCTGTTAATAACCTCAAATAACTAATGTATCTTGAGTATAGCGCTGAGTATGTCTTTTGTACATTCTGCATGACACACAGGATAGTGTGAATAAAGCAGTTGTGGCACATGCTGAAGTATGACCATTGTCTCAGGCAAAGCATTTGTGTGACCGAGTTACAAATGGAACTAGCCTTTTTTCACGGAATACCCTTTTTACTTGAAAGAAGAGCTGACAGACAAATCATGTTATTCAAACTTGGGTTTCTGATGGGCATGTTCTTGAAAATGACAGAAATGGGGCTGAATGCATCTTTAAAGAAAACAACTGACAATATTAGTTGCCAATGACACAAGTACAGCTTACAAGAAAGATTTCTAATTTTAGAAAAGTAGTATCTGCCATCATGACATGGCTTCACAACACAAAAACTTTTTTAAGTGCCTGCTGGTAATGTTAACTAATCACGTTTTTAAAAATATTATATCATAAAATGTATCAACAATTGGCAGATCTGACTCAGTGAGCCAATATTTTCTAAATGATCATGTGTAATGCTACAAAACCATGCAAGGGTAAAGATCTATTCCAAGTACAAAAAGTTCATTGATAAGGCTTCAGATTCCACACTGAGACTAACCTTTAAGAAACTATCGTGTGTCAACACTGGCTGGGTAGGTAGCTCAGATGGTTAGAGCATCGTGCCCATATGCCAAGGTTACGGGTTTGCTGCCCAGTCGGGGCACGTGCAAGAGTCAATCAGTGAGTGCATAAATGAGCAGAACAACAGATCAACGTCTCTCTCTCTCTCTCAGATCAATTTTAAAAAGTTAAAAAAAGACTATCGTGTCAAATTTTGTTATCGTACCAAAGAATGTCAACAATTGTCTGAAAAGGTTAAAGTACTCCTCCTTTATCAAACATATGTCGGTGCCATATTTTCTCATGTACTTCAATGGGAAAAACATATTACAACAGACCGATACAGAAGCAGATTTGAGATATCAAATTTTCTTATATTAAGCCAAGCATGAAAGTTATATAAAACAACATCATCATGTCACTATTTATTTGGAAAATATAGTTATTTTTCTTGGAATGTATGTTATTCTTGTTAATAAATAAGGGTGAATATTGTTATTTTAAAATATATACAAATGCTTTATAAATCTCTCAGTATTAACTTCAAATATGATAAATATTGGTAGATATAACAGCATAAACAAAAGCTCCTTGGAGTTCTTAAAGGGGAAGAGTGGAAAGGAGTCTGAAGATGAGAAAGTTTGGGAACAGCTTTACTAGCCTCCTATTGCTCCTGAAGCAAATCACAAATGTAGTGACGTAAAACAATGCAAAGTTATTGTCTGACAGTTTGGGGCATCAGAAGTACTGAATAGATCTTATGGAACTAAAACTAAAGGCAACTTTTCTTCTAGAAGCTCTCAGAGGAAATCTGTTCCTTGTTTTTTTTCCAGCGTCTAGAAACTACCCACACTCCTTGGCTCCTACCTGTCTCACCCCAGCCTTTGCTCCCATCATTACACCCCCTTTCTGACTCTGACTCCAACACTCTTACCTCCCTCTTATGAGGACGCTTGGGCCTACAGTGAGCACACCCAGATAATACAAGATGACCTCCCTATCTCAAGACCCTTAACTTAATCACACATGCGAAGTTCCTTTTGCTATTAGCATACTCACAGGTTCTGGGGATGAGGATGGGGGCATCTCTGGAAGACCATTTTTCTGTTCACCACAAATGATGAACTAAATATATACTGAACTCCTTAAAGATCATTAGTAAAAATACAGATAACCTCATTTTAAAAATAGGCAAGAGACTTGAACAGTTACTTCACAACAAGAGTATATGCAAATGGCCCGACAGCATATGAAATGCCACTCTATTTCATTAGTCTTCAAAAAAATGGCAATTAAAAACATCAATGTTTTATAGATATACAGATATACATAGATACATAGATTAGATATAGGTACATCTAATAGAGGAATTAAAATAATAAATACAGATAAACTCAAATGTTGGCAAGTATGTAAATTAACTGAAATTCCTATATGCTACTGGTTTTTTATTTTTTAAAAAATAAAAGTTGGTGTAATCCTTTGGAAAGTGGTGTGAACACTTTCATGCCATTTGGCACAGCGATTCCATCACTAAGAACGTACTTAGAAGAGATATGTTTGTTCACTAAAATACATAAAGAGGTTTCAAAAAAACACTATTTCTAATAATGAAAAGCTAGAAACAACTCGAATGTCCCACAACTTCAGAACAGACAACAAACTGTGATATATCCATATGGTGGAATATTATACAGAGATAAGAATGAACAACACTGCTTCTACATGCACTGATGAATCTCACGGATGTGATGTTGAGTCTAAGAAATGACACCAAAAAAGTGTGTATCATGTCGTTCCACAAACAGCAGAACCAAGCTACAGTATTAGAAATGCAATGATTGTCCTCAGGGAAACAGTATGAATTTGATGGGAGAAAGGGCAGACAGTCCTGTCTCTTGATCTTGGTGCTGATCTCACGGGTATGTCTACTCTGTGAAAATTCGTCAAACTACTTAGTATTTATAATTTGTTCACTTTTCTATCTATTTGTTATTCTTTAATTTAAAAAGAAAACAGTGCCCTGGCTGGTGTGGCTCAGTGTGAGTGCTGGCCTGCGAACCACAGGGTCACCAGTTCAATTCCCAGTCTAGGACACATGCCTGGGTTGTGGGGCCAGGTCCCCACAGGGGCGCATGGGAGGCAACCACACATTGATGTTTCTCTCCCCCTCTTTCTCCCTCCCTTCCCCTCTCTAAAAAATAAAACAAATCTTTTTAAAAAATAAAAAGAAAACAGCACATGAAGTTATTTTGTTTTCTAAAGAATGGACTGTTTACAAAACCACATATTTTCAAGTCTCCTGAACTAAAACAATGAGCTACAGTGATCACCATGTCGGTTCCACAACAATGCAAGTGCAGCTATGAGCACCACGGCACCAAAAACACCATTCCAGAGAGTACCCCTTACATTTCACAGAGCTCCAGTTGGAATCTATGTTCACATGTAGGAAAACCAGACACAGAAGAAAACTACCTTCACTAAGGGTGCATGTTAGACTTCTTGAGACTTTAGAGTTAGGACCTGTTTGTCTATTGAAAGACAGATTCCTATTTTCTGGCCATGGTCACCTGTTCCTCCTAAGACTGTCTTGCAAAGGAGTTATCAAGATACACGAAGATCAAATGAAATTTAAAATAAAAACAAGAACATCAAGCAAATAAAAGGACTCATGGACACGGTCAACAATGTGCTGACTGTAGGAAGGGGTGGGCGGACATGGGAGAGGGTGTAAGGGGGATAATGATAATGCAAAAAAAAAAAGCAATAAAAATAAACTATTACCAAAAAAATCAATCTACCCAAACAGAACAAAGACTTGTGCCGACACACAACATAAAACTTCCTCCCTGTGTTAGCTTGGCAGTCACTCACTGCTAAGTGTTGACCACGGTCTCCATCTTGGAACAGTTAAAGAGAGTAAATCATTCATTTGCAGGAATGCTGTAAAGGCAACCAAATTACCCTGCATTAAATAAGAATAACAAATAGATGTTCTTAACAGAAACCCTTTCAAAAATAGAATGCATTTCAGGGTAGAAAATCTAGTTTTTGGCTGTGAGCATGCGTGTTACTCTAATAACTTTTTAAGAAGCCAGTTTTTCCTTAAGAAGACCTGAACCTCATCCACAGCCAGGGAGCTAGAAAGCAAACAGCCTGCAGTTGGTTGCTAATTCAAAGTAGCAGTCCCCAGAGGCAAGTATGCTGTGTGTCTGATTTCCAATCGTCTGCCTTATTTGTTTGGAGAGGTGCTAGCATCTAACTAAAACTACAGTGACCTCTGGCTATAAACCACCATGAGTATCTCAGAACAGCGGCAGGTACCAGGTCCCCGTTATTTCACGGTGAGCGCCTCACCCCACAACACGTGCACCAGGTGTGCCAGAGGGCCTTGGCACCACGTGGCGGACCCAAAGCTGCCATCTTGTCAAAGAAGGAACAGTGCAGTGTGGAATGACCTGACGGCCACGTTGTCAAGCAGCAGGATTTTCCTCTGTGGGGACTTGGATAAATGCCTTTCTGCTATAAAGATCTAAACATTTTAAATGAAGCAAGTGCTTAAACATATTTAAGATGACAATGACAAAAAATTATAAAATACTGACAATTTTTAAAAAGAATACTGTCACACTACCAAAACAATTACTTAGTTAACATATTTCCTGCTGAACTTTTTCCTTAATACTAACGTGTTTTTAGAGTTTTTAAATACTTATAATCATTTTGTTTATAAAATGTTCATTCTGCTTCTTTAATATTATATTAGAAATACTTTGCAATGTTATTATGTAATAGTCACAAAGTTAGTTTTAATAAATGCATGCTAGTTCACTGAATAGTATTAAGGTTTATATAACCATTGACCTGCTATTCCACAGTTAAAATTATTTTAAATTATTTGCTCTTTTAAGCAATGTTGAAATAATTACTTTGTCTTCAGAAAACACTTCAGCTTCCCACCACCCCAGCACCAATGAGAAAGAATCAGAGCAGTCTCCCCTCCACTTTATACAGGTGTCTGAGATATCAAGGTAACCAGACACAGCACTACCTAAGATCTCACTGGTACCTCTGACTTACAACCAGCACATCAGATTTGGAGCAATCAACTTAAAGGATTTTGTAGTTCTTTAAGCTAACTTCTGCTGATTTCTTATCACCAAAAGCAAGATTAGAAGTAAATGGCTCATAGTATTCGGAATCAAACATTCTCAATCTTTTAGTTAATAATTATAAGAGCAGGAGACAATCCAAAGATCATTATCATTAAAAGGCAAAATAGGCACAAGACTACTACCTGAATATAACCAGAAAGAGCGGCTGTTGCTATTGGGATCAGTAGTTTCATGTAGGGGAAGGAGAGCTAAGTAATAGCTCAATAAACCAAGACATCCGTGAAGAAATACAAAACTAAAGAATTTAGTCGCTAAAATGACTGACTAAACTCACAGCCCCCATATCACACTAATACGCAGGTTTCAAAGCACTCTGTATGGCTCAGATGACCGAAGTCTTAACAGCATGTAAACAGGAAATAACCAATTTCTCACTCGGCAGGTAAACCATTAGCAAATCTGTAATTTCTGTCCCTTCAGAGGAGAAAAAAAGAAAAAAATTCCTTGGACACTAGCTTTACCTACATAATTAATTTGAAGAAAAATTTGGTTGATATCCTGAAGGCTATGATGTCTCTGCTCCCTTGAGGTCACCTGAAACTTCCTTAATTTGCTCCAAAGAAAACCACAGGGACTGGGCTGACTTAGAGAATCACTGTGACCGGTAGACCAGAGAATTTCCACGGCAGGCATCAGCTAAGAGAGCTAGGTTAGGTTAGAAACAGGCAACTCACTTACCAGTTCCCTTCCCATTACCAAGTAGAGTTTCCACTTTTTGGCACATTATCACAATTAATGTCTCCGAGAACTGCGCCAGTCATAATGACAGAAATTTTATACACTAACAAAAAAATAAAAAGAATAAGAATCTCACAGAGAAAACAGCATTTAAATGATGGCTCCATGAAACACAGCCCAGTGTAGGTTAGAGGTAATATAACCAGGTGGGAAGAGAACATGGGCTTTGGGGGAAGTTCACACTCCAGAATCACTGCCTGTCGGGGTGTCAAACTCATTTTCACCAGGGGCCACGTCAGCGTCAGCCTCGCTGTTGCCTTCAAAGGGCCAGATGTAACTTTAGGACTATAAATGTAACTACTCCTTAACTAGGGGCAAGGAGCTCGGCACTGCCGCTGGGTAGAAACAAGGTGCCGGGCTGGATAAAACAAGGTGGAGGGCCAGAATCGGTCCACAGGCCTTGTGTTTGCCACCTGTGCTGCAGATGATTAATTTTTAACACAACAGTAAGCCTCTCTACACTTTACTTTTCTCATCTGTAAAATGGGATAATAATATGCACTTGCAAATTTGTTACAAGGAATAAATGAGAGTATGTATATGTCTGTACACACATATATTTGCATATATTCTCATATATGCATGCATAAACATATATATACATACGTATATACATATGTATATGTGTATAGATATATACATATTCTCATTTATTCCGTACAACAAACTGATATGTATGTATGTGTATATATACACACACAGAATAAGCATATGCTAAACAGAGTACCTTAGACGTGTTATGTACTCAAAAGACAGTAACTACTATTAAATAATAAAAGACAATTTTACGTAGTGGAGTAAGCATGACCCAGAGCAAAAGGACCTAGGACCTACCCACACTATTGATTCATTCTCTGACCTTGGGCAAAACCATTTTAGGCCGCATTGTCCACATGTGCCAAATAAAAAAGATAATAACTACCCACACATCAGAGAGGTAACTTCAAAAACCAAATGAGATAACGAGAGCACAACAGAAGCTTCCATATTACAAAGTGATACACATATGCACAGAAATTTTATAAATTAAGATTCTATCACTTAGAAAACAATGATTCTTTTAAAATTGGGGGTGAACTTTAGAGAATATGAAAGGAGAAAGACAAATACAGAATTTTAACCCAAACAAATTTTAGGACCTTGTCTCAGAATAACAGTTTATGGCTTCATTCTTGGTAGTAATTAAGTGGTTATTTTTAATGATAAAGATGATCCACAAGTGGTTTTCAGTTCTCTTATTTTATTATTCAAATCAAGTAAATTTCACAAAAAATTTTGTTCATCGTTTTTGGCAAGATGCTGCACTACGTACAAATATAGAGGTGAGTAAAACAAGGTCTCTCTCCACAGAGGTCATGGTCCCACAGCTGGCGATCAGTTTGGTGGGCATGATGGTAAAACAGAAAAGTTTTAAAGTCCAGTTGGTTTAAATACTGACCCTGCCACCTATCTGCTGTATGTCTTGCAAAGTACATAACTTCCCAAGTTCATGTTCTCTTTACTAAAATGTAATTGTAGTACTTATCTGATTGAGGTATTTTTAATCTTCATTATTGGGATGATGTATAACACATGTAAAATATTTGGAACACGAGAGGTTCTTCTCGATTACCACCCTCCCCTCCATGAAATAGGCACACAAATGGATGCCACCTTCAACCCGAGGCAGAGCGAGACCAGTGCTGTACAGAAGAAAGCTGGTTCTCCTTCACCAGGTTCTTCCAGCCAGGCTCAGTCACACCTGGTTGAAAGAAATGGAGAAGGTTTTATGGAAACTGTAGGATTTGAAACGAGCCTTGGAATATTGGTAAGATTTCAATATATGTAGTTAAAGGACAGAAGCAGTTAAAATCAACAAAGAGGCGTGGAAAACAAGGGTAGAGACAGTTGGGTGTATGTGACAGAGAGCATTACTTCAGTTTTGGGAAGAATGTCTTGGGCAAACAGAAAATTAAGATGGAGAGACAAAACAAAAAGGTAGTTTGGGAGTCACATCATGGAAAGTCTTGACAGTTCCAGAGAAGATTCTGTCCCTAATGAGAGGCACCGACAGTTTCCAAACCGCAGGGTCATTTGGTTAGTGCCAAGACGGCAGCAGCTCATACAGTTAACTGCAGTGCTAACAGTAATGTCCATTTCAGAAAGGTTTTAGACAGGAAGAATTTCAGGAACTTCCATGTAGAAAGTAACTTTCCCTTAAAAATGACCCATCAACTAACTGGCCAGGAAGGAAGGCCAAGGACAGGTATCACTGCATTTTTGGACAAAGGAAGTTAAGGCAAACCAACGCGAGTTAAGAGCGATCTTGCCCCAGGTTATACAAATTAACATTAACAGCAGACAGAGAAAACAAATTCAGGATTCCCTCCTTGGAGTCTGTTACTTGAGAAAGTATTTCCTCTCTCTCAAGCATTTCTGAAAAAGAGAATTATCAGGATAACAGGACAAATTCTCAAAAGTATGCACTTATGCTGAGCATGCAAAATGGGTAGCTGTGCGCACAATTGTAAAGTATACAAAGAAACCTAAAAAATGTTTGTGAACACACCTCATCTGTTAACTCAAAGGACACAGAAACATTTTAGAACCCCTGACTGTGGAGAACCTTATTACTCAAATTATTCCTAGATGTCTCATGAAAACAGGTAGGCCACCTTAGTCACCAAACCTCAAGAGGAAAAGAGTTGCAAATTTCAGTAATTTCCCCATTATCATTCGCTGTCTAGTGGACTGCAATCTAGGGCATTCCTACCACCCAAACACACACACACCTGGGCACTGACCTATCTCTCTGGCTTTGTGGCGATTGTGGTGACCAAACATTCCTGAGACCTACAAACACTGGGGGTTTCAAAATGTAAGTTGTCTTTGCCTTTTTTCTTTACAGTCCTTTCCATGTCGTGCGCACATGTGCTATTGGTCAGTATCCCTCTTTGACAGGGAGCCACTCCTGCCAAGGAGTTTCAAATATGAAAAGAAAAGCTCATTAATTAACAGACAAATGATTTGGGTTCTTTCTCAAAAATAGCTCCTTCCTTTATCATCTTTTACTAATAACGCATAATGGCAACTCTTAGACACAGTTCTGTTTCTCTAATATATTTTATCAATAGGAGGTTCCAGGAAGAAGTTATCCAGCATGCTGGGGAGAGTAAACACAAATTCTGGGCATCTATTTGCTGCCTGTGGAAAACCAGAAGAAGGGTTTAGAAGCCACACTAATTCAATTCTAGAGAAAAAATACAATAGTTGATGAATATAACTACTTGTTGAAAGGGTGGCTTGACAAAGAGATCTCTATAATAGGCAAGACAGAAAGGGGCATTTGGGGAAGCAATATTGGGGATATTGGGCTGTGAATTACCTCTGACTTTGATTCTGAGTAGCAGGTGCTAAGGTGATTCTGAATGGTACAATCAACTCAGTCTACACAGAGAAGTTACAGTATTTAGGTAGCTCAAAATAAACAAAAGAAGAAAAAATCCTCAACTAATTATTTAAACTATAGACCCATAAAGAAGGTCACAACTTGACAGGTGGAAAAAGTGTGCACTTTGAGCTAGACAAACGTGTTTAATTCAAAGTGCCACTTGTAAATGGCCTGGACATGGAAGTAAGGAACCATTGTATTATATGACATGTATAAACAGTGATACTTATTAGGGTGTTGTTTTAATTTTGTAAGAACAGAAAAAAATAAACAAGGAAGACGAATATATGGAAAACTTATCCAGATGGCTTTGACTTTGAACAAATGTATTTTTTTCTTCCGATACTTCAAAATCTTACTCAAATAACCATACAATACTTGAGGAGACATATAGCCAAAACACAATTGGTCATTTTCCTTCCAAAAAATGAAACAGAATTTAAAACAATCCTTGTTCAG
>VMDR010021561.1:0-16767 GCA_007922815.1 Macrotus californicus | reverse complement strand
AGGTTTTATGATCTGAAATATGAATTACTCACAAGCTGGTTCTTGTTTTTGTGCCTTTTCTTAGTCTATTCATGATGCCTGGAATGCCTTTGCTGCCCTCGTGCTTACCAATTCTTGGGTACCAGTTAAAACAACTCCTCCAGGCAGCCTTCCCTGACCCCTAGTTTGAGTACAGATGGTCCTCTGGACTCCCACAGCACCCCCTGCTTTTCCCCTCCTAACATGTACCACAAGGCATTAGTGGTTGACATTTGGTTGACCAGCTTCACCAGACTCTGAACCCCCCTGTAGGTAGGCCCTCATGTCCCAGGATGTAAAGATGCTCAATAAATATTTGTCAAATTAATGGATGGATGGATGGATGGATGGATGGATGGATCCCACTGAAAATAAAAAGAATGCATGGACAATGGAAAATATAGACATAAAGTTGAGGTCCAGGGGCAGAGATAAGCATCCAAGACAGGACTGGGTGTCAGGTACACATCAAAGTGCTGGGTGCTCTAGTCAAGGAGGGTCCCAGGAGTGGGTCCCAGGAAGGAGGGTACAGAGCAGATGTCACATGGTCAGTAAGGGGGAGTGGGGACACGCTGGTGGTAGTTGTCAAGGCCCGACCCCAGCCCCAATTCTGCCATCTCTGAGGGTGTGGCTGCAGCTGCCATCATCCACCCGCCCCACCTCTGGTTCTTAAAGGAACCGTTTGTGCCTCTGTCCTCTCGGGGTCCTCCCTCCCATTTCAGACTTCAGACAAGCCTCTCTTCACAGCATGTGCAAGCATGAGATGAAATGGAGCCCCACATACCTTCTTATTTATAGTGAGGCTCTGGCTGAGCGCTCCTGGCACACAGGTGTGTGTGTGTGTGTGTGTGTGTGTGTGTGTGTGTGTGTGTGTGTTGGAGGACATGTGTGAACTGATGGTACTCTTCAAACTTTTATGTGCCTAGAATCACATGGGTAATCCAACTGAAATGCAGGTTCTGATTCAGCAGGTGAGGGACGGGGTTGAGACTCTGCATTTCCGACCAGCTGGTGTCTCTGATGTGTTGGCCTTGCTGATGCTTTCAGTCTGCTGATGACAATGTCAAAAAACTGACATAAATTGGTGCCTCTCCATCAGGCTCGATGAATACACACTATGAAGGTAAAGATGATCTGGAATGAAGGCCACAGGTCACGGACTCATGGGATTTTTAGACTGCTTGGGAAAGGAGGGACCAGGGATACTACCATATTTTACCATTCTGTGATACCATTCAGCAGAGGCTAACCCTTGGAAGATGTACCATCATTTTGCACACCACTGAGAAAAAGAAGTATCCAGGCAATTAGTGATGGGAGGCCATCAACTGTAAGACCCATCTCAATTTGAGTGATGTTGAGTGGGTGACTTAGAATTGAGGGAATAGGATATGGATTTAACTCCTGCCCTCCCCACTTTACAGAGGAAAATGTGGGTGTAGAGAGGAGGGGTAAGGGGCCAGTAAGAGGCTGAACAGGGACTTGGAGCAGTTTCATGTCCGGGGAGGCCTGAGATGGTGCTCTGGCAGCATCACCAGGCCCAGGGCGAAGGAGGGAGGTCTCCCTGTGATCACAGAGGACCACAGACCCTATGAGGGGCCTGGCCCATCTTGTACTTCCAGCTGCACCCCGTGGAATGGAATCCTTCCTGTCCATTGGCAGCACATTTCTGCTAAGAAACCTCAAGCCCAGGGCTTTCCTTGTCTAATTTTATATTCAGAACACTCTTTTCTTTTTATTCAGGAAATTCCTAAGTGAAATTGAATCCCCCACAGCAAATGTTAGCCTTTCCACCCTTGGCCTCGCTTCATGGGAATCAGAAGAAAAGGGGCTAATCCTTCGTCTCTCTCTGTCGTGTCCGCTTTATGATAAATGGTGGAATCAATTGAATAGCAGGACTGGATCACCCAGAGCAGTGGTGCTCAGCCCACACTCTGCATCAGAATCCCCTGCGGGTACCTGCATGAACCACAGACGCCCTGGGCTCATCTGAGATTAGGTGTTCTGGCACAGGGCCCAGATAGCAATATTTTTCAAAAGCTCCCTGGAGTATTCTAATCCTGTGGGTAGGTAGAGATCCATTAATCTAGTCCGACCTACTTGACAGATGGGGAAACTGAGGTCCACACAAGCCAGGTGATTTGCCTGGGGTCATGCAGTGGGCTGCAGATGTGGGACTAGGCTTCCGGTCTCTGGGTCATCCCTGGATTCCTCATTGGAAGCTCTCACCACCCGGCTCCACTGAGCCTTTACTGGCGGCCACAGACCGCACAGGCTACGTGTGTGTGAGATTCACTCTCTCCTGAAATATTCATGCAGAAATTAATAGTGGAGCTTGGAAGGAGTTGAAGGAAAAAAGGCCTCAAGTTAAACATGGACATGCTTGATGCCGTTTGCCTCATTAGCACTCCTGACAACTCAGGGGATGGTGTCTAAACTCTTCCCAGCTCCCAGATGGAATTCAGCCTCTTGGAGAAATGGACACATCACCAGGGCTCACAGACCTACTTCTCATCTCTCAAGCCATGTTAGAGGCTACCTGTGGACCCTTTCCAAGTTGCTTGTGCCCCCCTGTCAGAGAGCCTGTCCTCCCCATTGTCATGTGCTGGCTGTTCAGGGCCAGGTGGCTTGGGTTGCTCTATAAAGTTTGCTGTCCAGGAAATGACTCATCAGAAATCAATGCAGTTTCCATCAAGATTGCCCTGAGGAAGAAATTAATGGGAAGAATTGGCTATTAAATGATGTGGAAATGAAATACCCCATTGAGCTGATGTCTTCAAGCAGGTGAGCTGCTGTCCCTGGAAGGAGCTGAGGGGGATATCAGCACTCCTCTAGCTGCCCAGGATTTCCTTCTGAAGCCAGAGAGTATCCCCAGTGCTGCTGACCATCTGCAGAGAGGCCCAGACCACATTGACCTCAGTCTGGCTGGATTTGGAACTTGCCTGTTCACTCACCTCTACAACGTCATCAGGCCCAGCATGAATGTGTGTGCTGGTGCGTGTGTTTGAGGAGGTGGAAGGGAGTGGGAGCACGACCCACCCCTTTAGAGAGGAGCTAAATTAGGGATGTCAGCAGCAGCCCTAAGTGGGTCTTCTGGTCCTTCTTACCATTTCAGAGTTTTCCAACTTCAGGGTGCATCTGCATTACTGGGAGCCTTGTTAGAAAGGCAGATTCCTGGGCCACACTTTCAGGGAGTCTGATGTAGTAGGTGTGTGTTGGGCCTTGGAATGTGCATTTAACCTGCTTCCTATCTGCTTCTGACATATGCTGAGGTTAAAGAAAGATCAGTTATGGAAAAACTTCATACTCAATAATTGAGGTGACAGGGAGGACTTTGCATCCTGATATCTCAACTATAAATCAAGAGGAAGATGTAGATGACCTTGAGCACCTTTCCAGCTTCATGCACCTGTGTCTCTACCTGCCCATGGAGGTGCACACGAACATGGCAGCTGGAAGCCTGGATGGAAGAAGCATGAAAGTTTACAATGCAGCCCCACGTGTGCTCCTGGCAGGGCTGGCTGCCTTGTAACCACTGACTACCATACCCCAGACTCTTCTAAGGTTTTGCTGGTTGGAGGAACCAAACAGCTTTCTGGAATAACCCTCTGGAGAGTGGAAGGATAATCATTTTCAAGCAGTGCGGTCCAGTGGTGTTCGGCTGAACTACATGGAATGGCGCCAGTGTGCGTGCCTCGCCTCCAGGGCTGACTCAGGGTTGGGGGTCCTGGCGGGGCTGTGGTTGCGACTCTCCTTGGCATGGTTAAGTAGCCCAGTCATGCAGATGTGGGGGCTCCGCTCCAGGGGCCATGCAAGTCAGCACAGTCTTGCCTGGTGATGGAGGTGGGGGTCATGGGTCAGCCATAGGCTGTGCCCACCTAGATTCGGAAGGAAGAAGCTGTGCTTTGCTTTATACAATCTGAGTTTTCCAATAAAATTAAGCATACCTCACTTATATAAATTGATATGAGCCTATTTTAAAGGAGCTACATAAAGTTTATTGGCATATTAAAACATTTTGAGAAACTATTCTGAGATGCCTTCTGCAGAGCTGTGAAGGCCCCCTGTACTGTGAATGATCATTAATAGGAAATTGATTTTTGACCAGCAAATTATATGTCATTAAAATTTTACAAAGGATTTTCATACACACGAGCTTATTTATTCTCATAATAACCCCTGGGAGGGAAGGAAGGCAGGCCTGCCAACCAAGCACAGAGAGGCCAGCGGCTTGCACAGCTCTGAGTGACTGACCTGAAGCCCACACCCGGGCCTCCTTTCTGGAAGCTCAGAAATGTGGCAGCCTGGAAGAGGCTGGGAGAGTTTCTCTTTAATTTATTCCTTTGAGGGAGAGAGAGACATCCGTTTGTTGTTCCACTTATGTATGCATTCATTGGTCAGTTCTTTTTTTTAAAGATTTTATTTATTTATTTTTAGACAGAGGGGAAGGGAGGGAGAAAGAGAGGGAGAGCAACATCAATGTGTGGTTGCCTCTCACTTGGCCCCTACCGGGGACCTGGCCCGCAACCCAGGCATGTGCCCTGACTGGGAATTGAACTGGCGACCCTCTGGTTCGCAGCCCATGCTCAATCCATCGATTCTTATATGTGCCTTGACCAAGGATCATACATGCAACCTTGGCGTATAGGGATGATGCTTTAACCAACTGAGCCATCCAATGAGGGGAAGCTGGGAGAACTGTTAAATAAGAATATATTTCCGTGTGTGTGTGTGTGTGTGTGTGTGTGTGTGTGTGTGTGTGTGTTTAGCAAGCATACCTGTTGTGCTTTTAGAGTGATTGAAAATATCTTTATTTGACTTATCCACATGCAGTATTTATATCTGCTCTTTTCCCTCCTGAAAAGTAGAAAACATCTTTTCGATTCTTGCTATAGCTTCTCTTTGACATAACCCAGTCCATGATAAAGCTTTATTGCTGGCAGGCCCTGTTTTTCCTCGCCTGTGGCTGTCAGCTGTCTGGTAACCATCTATTTTCCTTTGGTCCTCCACTCTGCTTTCCTTTTTTTACATGAAAATCTTTGGGAAAATACCCTCGGCACTGCATTTTTCAAGAGCCTTACCAATGCTAATTTCCCCGATCCCAGGAATCACATCCTTCTAAAAACTAGACTAAAGAGAGAATTAAAATTAGCCAACAAAAGTGATTTTAAAGCTCTGTGTGCAAAGATGTTCAGCAGAGTGTTAGTTAAAACAGCAAAAACAGGTAAAGCAATTCAAGTGCTGAACAACAGAGGGAGGGCGGGTCCATCACGATATGTCCACTTGATAGAAATGTTATGCAGCCGTTAGGATGATGGATACGGAGAGTGTGTAAGGACAAGGAGAGCATGCTTTCAACAGGATGTTAGGTGAGGATGCGCACCTGCTCATACTGTGTGACAGGGGCTTTCCACCTTTTCCATCTCATGACTACTCCTACTGTTTTCAACTGCTAAGACACTGTGGCACACCAAAACCCACAAAAACCAGGTCTCATTTTGATGCATTCACACTGACGTTTATTGTTGCGTTGGCTCTTGCTACTCTTTTTTTTTTTTTGACAATCTAAGGAAAAAGAGGTCAGTGCCCCTGACTAAATGGTCAGGTGTTGCATGTTTTAAACATTCTGGCAGCACATTAATTGAAAGTCGCCACTGCACAATCACGGCTCTGAGACAAACAATAACAACAACAACAGAAACCAAACCCACGAAACCTAAAGGCGGGAAAAGAGATCTGAAAAAATATGCCAAAGGATTAAACCCAGGTTGTCTTTTGGTGCTTTAGCGTTCATGCTTTCTATTTCTGTCTTTTCTGAGTTCACAACGATGCACGTGTGTCACTTCAGAAAGGGAAAGGAGACCAGTCCTTTTCACGGCCCCGTAGGGAGTGGTGAAGAGTGTGGACTTAGAGGAGGGCTTGGGCTTGGTTTAGGGCCCCGTCACTTCCAGGATTTGTGGGTAAGCCCTCTCGGTGTTAGTTTCTCAGATGGCAAATGGGGACACATCCTACCTAAGGACATCGCTGTTTAGGGTTAGTTTACTAAAATCAATGGTGCGTAATAAGGACTCTGTATCTACTGAAAACGATTTAACTATTACTCAAATGATACCTGGAGGATGATGGGGGTCACGCCCACCCTCACCATCCAGGTGTTTGTTCATGCATCCACACATATTTATGAAGTGTCTACCATGTGCCAGAAATAGCGGCAAGGACGTGGCTTCTGTATCATTAACATCAGCCTCAGACGACCTAACAAGCTAAGGGGTGAAAACAGAAACAGGAGGAAGATCAGGCTATACAATTGAAAGAATAAAAAGTAGAGTAAAATGAAAAAAAAATCCCTATATATCCAATATTTAAAGTGTTTATTTCATTTAACCTTCACAACAGCCCTTTGAAGTGGGAATGCTTTTCATTCTAAGTTGACAGATGAGGCCCGAGAGATTTGAGGCCCTTGTTGGAGACGCCGCGGTGGCAAGGGCGAGCTAGGATTCCATCTTAGGCAGTGGGGACACTACAGCACACACTGAGTCACCGCCCCCACTACAGCAGAAGGGCTCTCTTTCCCCAGGTCCTTCCCCACCACACAGGACACCCGGGTCATCTTTCCAGTCAGGATTTCCCCCAGGCGCCCAGTCAGCCCACTTCCTGCCAGCCTTTTTTCTCTCTCTCTCCCAAAGGCAATGGAGTTGTGGCCCCGGGGCAGTAAAGAACTTCTGGAGTTAGGGCCTCATTAGTGAGCCACGAGGGTTAGAAAGAACTCAGAGCACTTTCAGGTGGCACCTTGGGGAAGAAGGCCTCTCTCTGACAATGTGCTGTTAATGGTGGCTGGTGTGGAGTGTAGCTGCTCACCTGGCTTATGGGTGGCGAGACCCCGGGCCCCTGAGTGGTCTAAGAATTATGCAGCAGGTGTTTTGTAGGACTTCTGGGGGCACCCAGCCTGGTGCTGGGCTTGGCTGGTGGGTGAAGGATGTCCTCATGGGCCATGTGAAGAACCAGACATAGAAATGTTAAAGATTTTAGGCTAAAAATGTAGTGCCATAGAACCAGGATTAGAAAAAGGGAAACTGGGCAGGGCCCTTTTTTTCTATCAAATCTAACCCCTTCATTCAATAGATGAGCAAACTGAAGGCTCAGAGAGGGAAAGGGACTTTCCTAAGGTCACACAGCCATGTTAATCTGCTGTTTGTTAAGGATGTAGTAAACCAGGACAGGCTTTTGGAGGTGGTGAGCTTTCTGCTCATCAGGAAACCATGACTTAGAGTGTTGAAGCAGAATCATTCATTCAACAAACATTTGCTGGGCCCCCTGGTGGGCATCAGGTATATACAGATGAAGGGTATAGAAGGTGCTTCCAGTATAGTGGAGGGACAGAAATTCAAAGAGATGGGAGAGTATAGGGTGGTAAGTGCTCCTTGGCAACAGGTGGGAGCCTGGGGGCTTTGGGAAGGAAGCCTGGGATTATAAAATGATGAATGAGTTACCAAACAGGTCTGCAGGAAGGGCATGACAGATGGTGGGAACAGCATGGGCAAAAGTCCACAATCTTCAGTGAGCAAGCACGACCCCTGGGGGGACTGACAAGTCATTGATGTTGGCTGAAATATTCAGTTCTTGGGGGTAAATGATGGGATCAAATCATGGCTGGCCTAGGCCTTGGCCAAGGATTGGAAAATGGGAGCCTGCTATCAAGTAAGCATTAGAACCGAGGACCAAAGACAGCTTCTGGGTATGAATAACTCCCATGCACAGCAGAAAGTGCCCAGAGCCACAAAGAAGGGACCTCCCTTCCAGCTGTGGGCATTGAAAAGATCGCCTGAGGAAGGTGGCCGTTGAGGGGGAGCACAGGAAGAAGAGCTGGATTTGTACATGAGGAGCCAGAGGAGATGGAGTTCTGAGAAACAGAGCAGAGAAAGTTTTGGAGTCAGGAATTTGCAGGGCCCAGTGAGTGGCTCTATTTGACAACATACTATGACGTGTGGACCCTGATCATTGAAATTGGGCATTAGGAAGCCATGCTTTAGACTTTAGACAGAGAGCCCCGAGAGTACCTGAGTGAGGGTGGGGCAGGCTCAGGGTGGCCTTGAAGTCTGACTTTCCAGAGTGTTTTTGGTTGGAGGGAGGCTGCAATATGCCTGGAACTCCCCGGAGGCAGGGAGCAGCCGAAACACTGACAAGCTTAAAAGGAAGAGAAATGAACTCTCAGGCTTAACGGTTAGTGAGAGGATTGAGGGCCAGAGCAAGACCAATAACACTTTGGAAAGCTACTTCCAGCCCTGGCTCTTGAAGACTCACTCCTTTAATGCCTCAGCAAGTAGCTGTTTCTGAGAATCTGGCAGCCTCTGCAGAGCAGCCTGGGCCCAAAGCAAGGGGGGCATGCACGAGGGGCATTTGTGGCATGGTGCCAGGGAGGCAGAAAACCCCTGGGGGGCCCTGCCTCTGACCCTTGCCAGCTCAGATGAGCCAGAGAGCACAGGGGCAGGGTCAAGCCTGGTAAGTCAGAAGCCTGCCTGCCCTCTGTGGGCAGCTGTGGCTTCTGGGTGACTGAACTAGGGAGAGGAGAGGGTTACGCAGAGGGATGCAGGTCAAGGGTGACCAACCTTTCCAGTTTTAGCACTGAAAGTCCCACCTCCCAAAAGACCCCTCTGTCTTAAGCAAACCAGGATGGATGGTCACCCTAGATGCAGCCCCTAGAAGCTACAGAAAGTGATTGGGAATTTGAGTCATGGCGACCCCCCATCAAGTCCTAAGTTATTGAGTTTATCGACACATGGTTATTAAATAGTCTCTAATTACCTTTTTTATATCTATAGAATCTGTACTGAGGCCACCTCTCTCCTTCCTAATATTGATACCTTGTGTTTTTCTCTTTTTTTGATCATTCTAGCTAGAGATTTATCAATATTATTAATCTTTTCAAAAAATCCTTTAGCTTCGTTTTTCTCTATTTTTATATTTCGTTGGTTTATATTCTGATCTAAATTATTTCCTTTCTTGTGCTTACTTCTGGTTTAATTTGCTCTTCTTTTTCTAGCTTCTTAATGTGGAAGCTGAGGTCATTAATTTGAAACTTTCTTCTTTTTTAAAGCCAGGTGTTTAATTCTATAAATGTCCTTTTTTAGTACTGCTCTAGTGGCATCACCAAATTTTCATTTTTATTCAGCTCAAAATACTTATCTTTTGATTTCTTCTTTCACTGATGGATTATTTAGAAGTATGTTATTTAATTTCTAAATATTTTTGGGTTTTTCAGATATCTTTCTGTGATTGATTTCTAATTTAATTCCATTATGATTGGAGAATATACTTTGTATGACTTGAACGCTTTTAACTTTATTGAAATTTGTTTTGTGGCCCAGAATATGGTCTATTTTGGCCCATGTCCTTTGCATACTTGGAAAGAATGTGTATTTTGCCATTGTTGCAGTGAATGTAGATGTCCCTTAGGTCAACTTGGTTGATAGTGTGGTTCAAGTCTTCTATATCCTTGCTGGTTTTCTGTCTACTTGTCCCAACAATTATTGAGAAAGAGGTTTGAAGTCCCCGATTAAAATGGCGGATTTGTCTATTTTTCTTTACAGTTCTATCAGTTTTTGCTTTATGTATTTGTGAAGCTTTGCTATGAGGTGCCTAAATGTCTGGGACTGTCATGTCTTCTTGATGAATTCACCCTTTCATCATTACGTAATGACCTTCATTATCCATGGCGATGTCATTGGCTCTGAAACCCACTTTGTCTGATGTGAGTATAGCCATTCCAACTTTCTTTTGGTGAGTGCAAGGATGATATATATATCCCCACTCTTTTAACTATTTGTATCTTTATATTTAAAATACACGTTCTTGGGAACCAGCACAATGTTGGGACTTGCTATTTTATTCATCGACAACCTGCCCTTAAACTGTCACACCGAAGCTGTTTTACTGACGTTACTGACGTGTCAGAGTTGAGTCTGCCATCCTGCTACGTGGTCTATTGGGTCCGCTTGTTCTCTGTCCCCCTTTCCCTCACTTTCTGCCTTCTGTTAGAGCAATTGAAATTTTTTGTGATTCCACTTATATTTTTTATTGGATTATTAGTTATAACCTTATTTTTCACATTTTAATGGTTTCTGTAGGGAATCTAGTGTACATCTTTAACTTATCATGGCTACCTTCAAGTGATACTACTAAACTTCATATACAGTGTAAGAATCCTACAATAGCATGTTCCCATTTCTCCTCTCTTGGCCTCTAAGCTGTTGCTGGCATTCATTTTACTTGTGTTATATATTGTACATATGCTATCTTTGTTATACATGTGACAATGTACATATGTTATAAACTTCCCAATATGTAGGTTATAAACTTCATAATACAATACTATTATGTAAGCAGCCAGTTTTAAGTAAATTTTAAAAAGAAGAATATCATATATATACCAGTGTGGTTACCATTTCTGGTGCTCTTCATTCCTTTTATGTGGATCCCCATTCCCATTTGGTGTCATTTTCCTTTTGCTTAAAGGACTATCTTTAATGTTGCTTGGAATATAGGGCTGCTGGTGATGGAAGTGCTGGGGTAAGAACCTGCTGTATCTTCAGTTTTTATACCTCTGAAAAAGCCTTACTGTTGCTTTATTTTTGGAACGTATTTTCACTAGGTATACAATTCTCGATCGAGATTGTTTTCTTCTTTCAGTACCTGTAAGGTGTTGCTTCTCTCTCACTGGTACCGTTTCTGATGAGAAATCTACTGCCGTCCTTATCTCTGTTTCTCTGCATGCAGCGAGTTATTTTTCTCCAGATGCTTTAAGGATTTTCTCTTGTTACTGATTTCGAGCAATTAAAGTATAGTTTTCTTCATTTTTCTTGGGAATGGGGTTTGTTGAGCTTTTCAGATCTGTGGATTTATAGTTTTCATAAAATTTGGAAAAGATTTAGCCATCATTTCCTCAAATATTTTTTCTACAGAAACTCCAAATATTCATGTTAGGGTCATTTGAAGTTGTCCCACGGGTCACTGATGCTTTTCATTTCAGAAATCTTTGTGGTCTCTGTGTTTCATTACTATTTTTTCAAGTAAATGAATCTTTTCCTCTGTAGTGATTAACATGTTAGTGATCCCATCCAGGATATTTTGCGTTTGCAGACATTGTAGTTCTTTCATCTCTAGAAGCTCAATTTTACATATTCCATGTTCACACTTTGGGCTCATGGGGTTGAGTTATAACTGTTTTAATGTCCTGTTGGCTGTTTCACACATGTTAGTTCTGAGCTGGTTTCAACGGATTGATCATCTTCTTACCATAGGTCACATTTTCCTGCTTCTTTGCATGTCTAGTCCTGTTCGATTGGGAGCCAGACAT
This sequence comes from Macrotus californicus, assembly GCA_007922815.1. Lineage (NCBI taxonomy): Eukaryota > Metazoa > Chordata > Mammalia > Chiroptera > Phyllostomidae > Macrotus > Macrotus californicus. The sequence goes on along the minus strand of VMDR010021561.1, from coordinate 5,396 downwards.
TGTGGATTTTATCATTTGGGTGTCACATATTTTTGTATTCCTATAACTTTTCTCACGTTTTGCTCCAAGACACATTTAAGTTAGTTGGACGTAGTCTGAGCCTTTTGGGTTTTGCTTTAGGATTTGCTAGATGGAAGCAGAGAACCTTCCGTCTAGGGCTGATTATTCCCCTCTCCTGATACAAGACCCTTGTGGGTACCTGCCCCAGTGTCCTTGAACTACGAGGGCTCCCAGGCTGGCTGGTGGGAATAGGCCCTCTTCCCAGCTCTGTGTGAGTGCTGGGCACTGCTCCTGCAAATCCTCTCAGGTGGGTCTTCCGCTGGCCTTGGGCAGTTTTCTCACATGCATGCCCCAACCAGGAGCCTGAATTCTGAGGGGGGTCCCCGCTATAGATCTCTGGAGTTCTCTCTCCAAAGAGCAAAGAGCAGCCCTTTCCTCTTTGACATTCTGTCTTGTGAACTCTAGCTGCCTTGGGCTTCCTAGACTCTCAGCTCCATGTCCTCAACTCAGGGTGTCCATGGGGCTCTGCCTGGGTCCCCCTCCATGCACTGTGGCCTGGAGACTCTCTGAAGGATATGAGCTGGAACATTTATAGTGCTCACTTTTTTTGTTTCCCATCTCTCTGGGATCACTGTTCTTTGTTGTCTAATATTCAGAACTCTTGAAAACTATTATTTCATATATTTATTATCTCCTCACCTGAGGATATATTTTTTTAAATTGATTTTAGAGAGAGAGTGAGCAGGAGGGAGGGAGAGAGAGAGAGAGAGAGAGAGAGAGAGAAACATCAATTAGTTGCCTCCTATACATGTCCCAACTGGGGATCAGATGCCCAACCTAGGTATGTGCTCTGACTGGGAGTTGAACCCACAATGCTCCAACCAGCTGAGCCATGCAGCCAGGGCCTATCTCATATATTTTGTCTTTTTTTTTTTTAGTTTTGTGTGAGAGGATAAACCCACTCTGTCACTATATCTTGGCTAGAAGCAGGAGTCAAAGCCTCTCTACTACAAGCACCAGCCAAGCCCTGTTCACACCAGGCTCACTTTATTATTTTTTTGTTAAGATTTTATTTATTTATTTTTAGAGAGAAGGGAAGGGAGGGAGAAAGAGAGGGAGAGAAACATCAATGTGTGGTTGCCTCTCATGTGTCACCTACTGGGGACCTGGCCCTACAACCCAGACATGTGCCCTGACTGGGAATCGAACTGGCGACCCTTTGGTTCACAGGCCTGCACTCAGTCCACTGAGCGACACCAGCCAGGGCCACACCAGGCTCACTTTAATACCAGGAGCTGAATGCTTTTCCCAAGTGAAGAGCAGATTTGAATCAGGTATGCCTGGCTCTACCATATGTCATTGCCTCTCCATCCAGAAAAGAGTGATGTAGCTACTTCACAAATGAAGTACTTGCATAGTCAGAACCAAATGCTCTGATTCTCTCAAGAGCCAAGAGAGATAAATAGGCATTATTAGCCCATACGACAGGTAAAGAGTCTGAGGCCCAAAGAGATGTAGTGAACTGGCCGTGGCTGCCCGAGAGAGCGAATGGCAGAGTTGGGGCTACAACCAGGGCTCTGTCCTCCACACCTGGGCTGTATTGGCTGCTTCCTCTCTCCCTCATAGCAAAGCAGCAGGCAGGGAGCTCAGCTTTCATTCCTGATCATAATGACAAATGTATTTCTCCATGGGGAAGAGGACGAATAATCCAGTTCCCTGCTAGAAAACATGTGGAAAAGCGGTGCCCAGATGAATGCGGCCAGGCGGGGCCACTGTGCTGTCTAGATGCAGGACATGTACGGTACAATCCTGTGTTTGTTGACCGTTGCCATGGTGTGTGGACAAAATGGGAGTGTGTTTCCTTAGAAGATTTCCTCTGCAGCTCATTTCTACTAGGACCAATTGAAGAAATGGCTAAGCCTGGGCAATAGCCATAGTAACAGCAGTGTTTGCTACCTATCAGGAAGTAGGTTGTTATCATTAAGTGGTTTCTTAAAAGCTTATAAAATGAAGCAACATCAATCACATTGGAAGAGAAGCTGGCATCAGAAAGATGCGGAGCTCTGGAATGGGTTCTCTTTAATGGAGGGTCTTGTTTCCCTGTGGTTACCAGGAATTCTGCGAATGTGGCTGTCAGAAGGCCCTGGCCTCTTGGGTGACCTGTGAGCCCAGACAAAAGGTGGGATGGTGGAAAGAACACAGGCTTCGGAAGCTGAAAGGTCTGGGTTTGAATTGCATCTCTCCACTACTGTGTCTTAGTTTCCCCATCTCTAAGATGGGCACAGGATGCCTACCTTGAAGGCAGCAGCGAGGCAGCATGGACTAAGCAGCTTGTGCCTGGTGCCCTTGATTACTGCTGTCACACAGGAGGTCTCGAGAGTTGAAGACCAAGGAATGATGGAGCAGATCATCATAGCTCTACTCAACAAACCGTGATGGCATCTACAACTGGTGTTACAGAGATCTCCTTGTAACAGGAGAAGGTGCTTATGGGAAATGACATTGAGGGACAGAAGGAGAGAGAACATCAGAGTCCAAGTAACAAGCTGGATTAGAGATGACTGTCGAAACTTGCCCCACCCAAAGCTCTACTGAGAGCAGCCACCACGGGCTATGGGCAAGCAGAGGTTTTGAGGAGGCAAAACTAGGTATAAATGTGTAAGCAGGGTTAGGAAGCTGGTCAGCCAGGAGAGAGGATGGAGAGATGCAAAGACATCACTTCTTGCCTCTGAAAGGGGAGAAAGAGAGTGAGGCGAGGGAGAGGAAGAGAGAGAGAGCCATGGAAGAAGCAGAGAGAAGCTCTTTGAGTGTAGTTTCCAAATACCAGAAGTTGTGTGGTCTGCTCTCAGTGTGCCGCTCTCTGTCTGCCCTTTACAGGCTTTGGGAACCACAGCCCTTCCCTTGGGTTAGCCCCTGAGGCAATCTGCTCCTTGCAACCCAAGAGCCCTAACTAAGGCAGAAACAAATAATAAAGTATACAGACAGGCAACTTCAAGGTAAGATACCAAAAGTACAACCATTCCTTCCTCTATGTGGAGATTCTATGGGTTATTTTTTCCCCTATTTTTCTGTTTTCCCCCAATTTCTTTTTTTAAAATTGAATCCATTGGGGTCACATTGGCTAATAAAATTATATAGGTTTCAATTCTATTACACGTCATCTGTATATTGTACAGTGTGTTCACCACCCAAGTCTCATTTCATCATCATTTATCCCTCCTCTGCCCTCTTACACCTTCCCTCACCCCCCCTTTCCCTCTGATGATCACCACACTGTGGTCTGTGTCTATGAGGTTTTTTTCCCTTAATCCCTTCACCTTTTTCACCCAGTGCTCTTCCCCTCTCCCCCTGGCAGCTGAGAGTCTGTTCTCTGTATCTGCAGGTCTGTTCCCATTTTGTTTGCGCACCCCTACTTAATGGCAGCGTTATTTACAACTGTCAAGATCTGGGAGCAGCCCAAGTGTCCGTCAGCAGATGAGTGGATAAAAAAGCTGTGGTACATCTACACACTGGAATACTACTTGGCAGTAAAAAAGAAGGAAATTTTACCTTTTGCAACAGCATGGATGGGCCCGGAGAACATTATACTGAGTGAAATGAGCCAGTCAGAGAAAGATGGGTGCCATATGATTTCTCTCATATGTGGAATCTAATGAACAAAATACCCCTCCCCTCCAATTTCTTATATTAAGCTATGGTGGCTGCTGCGGGCTCTTTTCTGTGTTCATGATGGCCCTGCTCCTCATCATGTTCTCCCTCCATCCTGTTTGGAGGCTCCTGTACCTGAGTGAACACGTCTTGGCATGACCCTCCCCTTGCCCTAGGCCTTCTAGTAATTTTTGTTTCCTTCTGCTGGGCTGCCTTTCCTTCCCCTGCACCTGCCCATTCCACTGGAGGCCTCATTCCACATGCAGGCCCCGCCCCCTCTGCGCTCCTCGCTTCCCGTCCTGCCCTGGCCAGAGTAAAAGCAGAATATCCCTGGACACCCGAGGGCAGTATTTCTCAGAGTTTAGCGTCCTGGGCTGCAGCGTCGAGCTGATCCCCATTCAGGGCAGTACCACTTCGTAGCTAGGTATTTTGGGGCCAGTTTCTTAATTTCTCTGTGCTCCAGTTTTATTTTCTGTAAAATGGTTTCCATTTGTTTCTACTTCAGCAGATTTGAGAGGCACACTGGAGGTAATGGGTATGCTGCTCTGAGGAGTGTTCTGGATGCAGCAAATACCAGCTCTGATTCTTTGAAAGACTGTCCTGCGGAGTGGTGTCTCCTACTCTGTGGTGTCCCTCTGAGGGGCGGGAGGTCCTTCAGGTGTCCCCCTCACAGAGGTTCTAAATGAGGCTAAATTCAGGCTCCTGTCCTTCACCTGCCATCACTGAGCACCAGAATGTGCCCTGTCATCCTTTGCCCCTTGGGTCATAGACCCCAGTGGTGGGTCTGGGCTTGACCTCCAGAGCAGCCTGCCCACTCTGGGGGTCACCCTCCACCCTGGCTGGGTCTGCTCCTGCTGCTGGCGCCCATCAGGCCATTTTGTGGAGGTTTGGGGCGCTCAGCTCCGTTCACTTCGGTTCAGTAAACATCTACCGAGCTCTATTGCACTTCCAGCACTGGGACGGGGGCTGGGGCACGCAGAGGAGGGTCTTAATCTCAGAGACAGACACGCAGCAAGAAGACCTGGGGGGTTGGCACCCAAAGTGGGGCAGGGAGATGGTGTCAGCTGAGAGTGAGGTCTAAAGCTGAGAGTGGGGACACCTCGAAAGGCAGCCCTGAGCTGAGGGCACTGAGTTAGGGAAGAGGATTATTCAATTTTAGGAGCTAGGGTGTGATTAAGGATAGCTGTGGATCTGTTCCGACCTAAAGAATCCGACCCAGTTGAATTCAGCTAATGCGACCCAGTGAGCAAACTGAATCTGCCCCACACGGTGGAAGTGCTGATGTGGTGCAGGCACCATGCTCTTCAGTGGTCCTCTGGAACTGTGCACTCTGGCCCTAGCCCTGGGGGTGGGGTGGGTACTTAAAAAAAAGTGTTTTTTCAAAAACAGAAAAAAAATCTTCACAAAAGTTGCTTTTCCTAAAAGGAAACCTTCAGAGCTACAGGTCTTTCCCTGTGGCCTCTGCAAGAGCTGGGAGCAGAGAGGGGTGTGGGGGAGGATGTCCCTGGGGAAGGTATTTCAGGACCAGCCTGGGCAGGAGGCTGTCCCTGGCCGGAGGGAACAGACCCCCCACATTCACGTGAGCCTGTCTGTCAGCTGCCGGGTCCAAGCCATAAAACATATTTGTAAATACCTGCATTATGCATGTCCTTAAAAATGTGCACAATTAATACATAAAAATACACAAATCCATTCTTTTTTTTTAATTACTTTATCGTTGTTCAATTACAGTTTGCATTTCCCCCCCC
>VMDR010021560.1:0-16764 GCA_007922815.1 Macrotus californicus | reverse complement strand
GCATTTCCTCTCTTTTTAGAAGAGGTAATTGCTGACTGCCCCCAGATTTTAAGAAAATGTTTCTTTTAAAGCATGTTGAATCACTTCATTGAACAATCTTTTTGACCATCCTCCATAGTCCTGTTCTTCTAGAAAGAGCAAGGAAATTTCAGGGGAATGTTTCTGATGTTTTCTGGATCTTAAAGGCAATTTGGTTCCTGCTGGTTGGAGTCATGGGGTCATCTCCAGAGTCCTTGATCCCCAGAAAGGGGCTCAGAGGTCCCTCTTGTTGGAAGAGACAACACTGTAGGTCTCAGCTAAATGTCAAACTGAGTTCCAAACACTGTGCGGCAAAGGAAGGCATGGGGTTCTAACCCAGTCACTGCTTTCTACATAGGGGTTCAGAAGCCTCTTGAAGGTGTCATGGCCAAATTATTAAAATTCAGCCCTGGTATTCTATCTCTGGCCTCTTTCTAAGCCACACAAGTAAAACTGACTTTTGACTATAAAAGACCAGCCTTCTGTTGGACAGAGAGGTACATATTAGAAAAGAGATGTTGTATGGGGGGGGGCGGGGTGGTGGAGAAAGGTGGGAGCTCTCTCAATGGAATGGGTGGGTGGTCCATCGATTGGTAGTTTGTCTGCTGCAAAGCTTTCTGGGATCTAACTTGCTTAGTCTGGGCATGTGAACATACTGTCCTAGAGCTATTTCTAGCAGGAGGCCCACCAGCCAAGGACCATTAGTAGGAGGCCTGCTTCAGGTCGTTGAAAGACAAAGATTTCATGACCTCCTGAGAAGAAACGACCCTAAATGTCCAGAAGTCTGGAAGAGGCTCTACTTGAGCTGCGCAGGTAAATGAACTCAGGTGCCTCTACCTCTCCATCATGGAACACTCTTTCAGAAGCCCCTCATGTTTAAACACTGTCTGCAGAGGGGTTTGGGAAAATAAAGGCGTGAGTTTGCTCCTTGGAATGGTCTGTGACTACATTTTCCAATCAGTGATTTCGCTGACAGTTTTTAAATTGCTTCAGGTTCTCTCCTTCCATTTATTTCTAGCTGATAGATGTTTACTGATTAAGTAGTGTTGCCTGTAATTTGTCTTAAGTGTCCTAAAGCAAAAGAAAAAATGCAGACTCTGGAGCGTCCCAGTCACTGGTTGAGCGAGGCGGGACAAGTTACTAAAACATCCTAGGTTTTCGTATTCTCGCCTCTAAAACGGAGGTAATCAGGGCTGTTTGTCCAGTGCTCTTCAATCATCTGATCAAGAACCTTTAAACAGGATGCAACAATGTCTCAGGAAGAACATAGAAACCAGTTTCTTTGCAGAACAATGAGAAGTAATTTCACTTAAGGCATTATAGGCACAAGCTAGGCAAATTCTTTGACCTTTCAGAAATTAGTGTTTTGGCCACTTGAGTATTTATTAACAAATATTAGTTGAGTGGCCACCATGTACCAGACTCCAGGTCAGGTGCACAGGGAGAGTGGAGTTGTACAAGACAAGCTCTTGCTCAGAAAAGAAAAATGACTTTGAAAATGCACAAGACAAGGTAGTAGCAGGCTCTTGTGTGAGAACCATTTCAATGCAGAAAGTTGGGAAGAGACAGAAAACCAGCGCCAGAACACGAAGCAGACCTACAGTATATGGGTGGGCAACACTGGCCGCAGCTGCTGTGCCTAATTGAGCTGTGTGTGCATTTCAAAAACCAACACCTGAGACCACATTCAAATTATTCCTCCAGAGGTTACTGTAAGGAGTGTGAACTTTGGTGGATAATTTACAATAGAATTTTTTAATGACTTTATCCACAGGGGAGATTCCATTTACAGCAAATAAAGTAATAATATTTAAAATTATATGTGAGTGGGTTGGGTAGTCATTTCCCATCTAAACCTACTTTTGCTATCTTAGAAAGGATGTTTGGACCTCTGGCTTTGGGAAGAATCACACTAAATAACTATCTCATTAAAACTCAAATTGATACTGTCTTAAAAATTAGGCTTTAATAAGGGATTTCAGTTTCAATAGTCAGTCTGTGATACACATACACGGAAGTACAACTGGTCCACGTGCGTGGAAGGTGTGGGTTCACGTTGAAGTTGTGTCCATGAATGGTGTCCAGACACATCTAATAATCTGCTAGGCAGCCAGCCAGAGCAATTTTGCACTAAGGACTTCTAAGATCCCTAAAGAAAGAAAAAAAATCCATGAGAAATAACAGCGCTCATGTAGCTGCTTCACGTGCCAGCTCTACAGAGGGGGATCCAAAAAACCTGGAATTTATTTATAAAAAATTGTGTATTTATTCTTACATATTTTAACTTCAGTCACTTTGAAAGTCCTCTCCATTGGATGCAATATACCCATCGAGATATTTTTTTCCACTGCTCAAAACAGTTTTTGAACTTGTCAATTTTGGTGCCTCTTAGTGCTTCTGCTGGTTTTTGTTTGACCTCTTCCACATAGGCAAAATGTTTCCCTTTGAGGATTTTTTTCATCCGAGGAAACAAACAAACAAAAAGTCGCTCAGAGCGAGATTGGGTGAATAGGGAGAATGAGGTATGGGGATCATGCCATTTGTAGTCAAAAACTGCTGAATACTCAGCATGGTGTGGGCAGGTGTACTTGTAAATCACTCATCATGAAATGGGGAAACGTGCTGAAAGAATCTTCAGAAAAAATTCACTGAAGCTGACACAGTCTCTCACAGCTGGTGCACTGAGGCAGATGGGTTCCTAGAACACTCACCTAGTGGGGAAGCCTGGACCACAAGGTCCCTGTCCTCCAGAAGATAATTCTGTTTTGGGGGGTCCTCCCTCATATTTTAAGCACAACAACTCCACAAGGTGGGTACCATCATAGTCCCTACTTTGCAGATAGGAAGCTGAGTTTCTGAACGATTAATTAAGCAACATGAAATCACACAGCTAAGGACAGGGACCAGGATCCAATCCCGACAGCCTGGTGTCAGCCTTGCTTGTGAACCACCAGGCTGTACCGTGCTGGGCTTGACTCAGTAACAAAGCCTGAATCATCAGAAGAAAGAAGGATTCCCCCGGGTGGAAGGAAGCTCCATAAAGGGCAAGAATTCCTGTCTGTGTGAACACATAGGGTTAGGTTGTGGATTCAGACCGGCGTGAACTCTAAGAACTCCTCCAGTACCAAGATCTGCTAATTATTTCAAAGACACAGTCAATCAACAAGCACAGGCAAAACAAGGGGGATCGAAAACACCCATGGGACTCCCCAGGTCCTCATTTCTCTGGCCTGGAATAATAGGTGAGGTCTTCAAGCGAGGTTTTGCTGATCCCCACACACAGCTGGTTGCAGAGTGTGTGTAACATCCTCCAGGAAGCCCTGTCTCCTAGGTTTTGGGTTCACACACTGGAACTAACCCTTTAACCAGGGACATCCTGCTAAGATCGCCCAGGTCTCTTTTCCCAGCATACAACATTGGCCCATTAACTCAGGTGTGCAGGGTGCCTCTGGGGAGGGAGGCTCCAGGCGTGCAGTCAAGGCTGGGCTGAGAGTCACACTGAGGCTCCAATAGCAAACTGTCACCACTCCTTCCTGTAAACGCACACTTTGCACCCTTGCTGAGGAGTATGGAGTCCAGTCTTTAAGATAAGGGACTGTTTAAACCCTCTATGTGGTTTTCTATGTATCTGTGCTGCCTGGTAAGCAGGAGAGGGGTGAACAGCACTCAACTCTGAGAGATGCGTGTACGTACCACCACCACGAGTAGCAGATGATGGAGACCATGTAAGCAACAGAAGGTCATGTGACTCCAGCACTGGGAGCCTCTGACCAACTAAGTCAGGAGAATCGATTTTTCTGGCTTCCTGGTTGTTATCTCCAAAAGCACCTGCAGACCACAGATGACGTTTCTGGTGTGCGAGGTGATTGTCCACAGTGTGCCCCAGTCCTGGCTGGCTCCCAGACTGGGTGAACAGACATTCGTATTCACCCATCACCCTTTTAGGCCTGGCTCCAATGTCTCTTGTATGAAGCCTTCTGAAAGAATGTTCCATGTTTAGGCAGAATTCCATCTCTTCCTCCCATTGTATTTATTTACACTTTGTATTACAATATTTCTCTCTAAACAACATGGCCAATAAAAAATGATCCCTCAGAAAGCTGATAGCATCATCTGGTGGGTCTATTTCTATGCTATTTCAAATAACTCTCTAAAAATAATTTTAGGGCGATATCTGAAATCCCAATCTTAAGCTTTGCGAAGTGACAGATAACAGAGATCTGCGTATTGCATTGATTGATTCCACATTGTGTGGGTGACCCACTATGTTAAAGAGATTATGCAGTAAATTCCTCTCCTATAATTTCTCTATTCCACTGGTCTCGGGGGCTCCTCTCCCCACTTTTCCTTCCACCTACCCATCATTAAATCCCAGCTCAAGCTTTACCTGCCAGTCAGCACCATCTGACTCCCCATTTCTTCCCCACCACCCCATTCCCAGGCACAGCTAGCACCTATGGCGCAGCCTATGCCGTCACAGCCTTTGTTACCGACCTCTGATAATTTGTTTCTGGAGTGTATCCCCTCCCAGGGATACCTGGCAGTGAGCCAAAGCCCGCGGATCACTTAGAATACCTTCCTTCTACATCAATTTTACTCGAAGATTTGGGAAACATTTTGTTATTGTATATTTTTTCCATTACCATTTAGTCCCCTTGTAACCCACCCCCCCTAGCATTCAACACACTGTTATCCATGTCCCTGAGTCCTTTATCCTTTTTGCTCAATCCCTCTACCCCCTTTCTCCCCCCGCCCCTTAGCTGCCATCCTGCTCTCTGTCTATGAATAATCTCAAAACATTTTTGCTATACCTCTACTCAAGGATGTATCAGCAGAATTCCCCTTGTTCCACGTTAGCTTTCCTCACATTGCCTGTCTGCATTTGTCTGATGCAGCAGACTGCAAGGTGGCTACCAATTCTATCCACACCCTTGCAATGTGACTTTGTGGCCTTCTCATGAGGAGGCAGAGTCCCCTCCCCTGCCTTGAATCTGAGAGGACCCTGATAGCTGCACAATGTGACACCGACAAGATTTAGAGAGCGCCGTGCACTGGGTTTGCTGCTCTTAGAACACCGCCACCTCGAGAAGGAGCCTGGGGTGGCCTGCTGGAGAGAAACAGGCCATGGAAGAACCGGGGCCCCCCAGCTGTCGGTCAGCCCCCAGACGATCTGCCAGCTCACTAGGGCGCTCGAGTGAGCCCCCGAAGTGATCTGCCTCGCCCACATCAGAAAAAATGGCCCAGCCCCAAAGTACTTACCCCCAGAACTGTGTGCTAAATCGAGGCCCGTGGTTTTGAACCTCTGTGTGTGGCGGCGACTTGTCACACACCAAAAGTGAACTGATGCAACGACAGGAAAGGCAGGGGAAGGCCCCAGAAGTAAACAATGCGTATTGCTTAGAAATGACTAGAAACTTTGGTCCTTGGGGGTTATGAGAAGTTCCAGGGTTGATGTTTGCCCTGCGTGTGCTTCACATTCTCAAACATCCCAGCAACGGTTGCATGAAACTGTCACTACTGTGGAGATATTTCCAAACCGATGCGTGGAAATTGCAAGGTAATCTTAAGAATGTTAGCAATGAAAGTGAAGCAAGTCTTGACTGGGAAGAAAATAGTGGAGTGCAATTGAACAAGCGCATTTGAAATTACCTGAGACTTTCTTTGAAGTCAGTTTCAGGCGCACTTGGCAGGACAAGTACAGTTGGCCTTTGAACAACACGGGTTTGAACTTCGCGGGTCTGCTGACATGCGGATTTGTTTCAATAGCTACTGTAAATGTATTTCTGCTTCCTCTGACTTTCTTAATAACATTCTCTTTTCTCTAGCTTACTTTCTTGAAGAATACAGTACATAATACATATAACATACAAAATATGTGTTACCCGACTGCTTATATAATCGGTAAGGCTCTCCATCAACAATAGGCTCTTCGTAGTTAAGTTTTGGGGGAGTCAAAAGGTATAGTGGATTATTGACTGTGGGAGGTGGCAGGGCAAGGCTGGTGCCTCTAACCCCTTTATTATTCAAGGGTCAACTCAGAATGTACAACTGTGGCACCGGCTTAAGCTGTTTCGGTCTCAAAAAGTAGCAACAAAGTATAAAAGATAACCCCGGACTGTCAAATGATCTATTTTGTTGTTATGCACAGACATGTATAAGTAGGTGGCTGGAAAACAAATTTTACCCAGTTGTTGACATTACACGTGAAGGAGTGCCAGCATGCCACAAGCTGTCTCGCTGACTGCTTTCTTCGTTCCCCAGGTTCATGAAGATGATGTTTATAAAGTGTTCGTGCATGTTCAATGAGGTGATCAAAATGATGCATTTTATAAAGGAAAAAGAGCACTAAATAATCGTCTTGTAGACAGAGCCCAATGCAATGGGAAGTGACTGGAAGCCTGGCCCATATAACATAGCAGTGACTTCTTAAATTAGGCGGCGGGAGCCATCTGTCCCTGGGACAGGCAGTAAAGGGATACATTGTCTGCAGGAAATTGAAAAACAATGGCAAAGCCTATAAAAGTAGGTCTGCTTGTTATCATCACCACATGTTGCAGCAATCGCAGATAATTTCAGCGGTCATATATCTATTTCTTCCCCAGCTCCGCCCGCTCCCACTCAGCACCCGCCTCTGCGCGCTCCTGTACTGAGGCCTTCCTGGCTGTGTTTCTCCGTGAGAAAAAATTGTCACAAAGAGGGAAAACCTGAATGAGGTGAATGAGTTCATTGTTAATCATGAGAATAGAGGATAAATCACAAAGTTCTAATGCTCTTAAAATCCTGAGAAAAGTTGCCATTCATAAACATATATCTAGGTGGGCCTAGATTTTAGAAATATTCTGAAAGCAAGACAAAGAAAAGAATTTCCTCATCCAGCATCACCCCCTTTCAATTTAGCCCTATTTTTTCATAATGATGGCTTCAATGTAACACTATTTTTGTCCATGAACCAAAAAGATAAATAACACTTTTTTTTTTATGGTGGCAAGTGATATAGAACATCCATACATTTTTTAAATTAAAAAATATATAATAGGCCACAAAATTCACATGAATTTTAAAGATTAAAATGCAAGATAACAAATAATTCCATTTTTTACAGGGGGTCATTGTAAGCCACACCTTTCTTTGTCTGTAGATCACTAATATTTTGATGAAAAAATGTAAAGCTGTATTTTTTCAGGATAAAATTTACCCTGTTGTCTTATAATTATTTATATTTCCCTCTTCTATGGATTCCTTCAAGGACATGGGCCGAACTGTTTGTCTTTGTATAGTTAGCGCCTAGTATATAGCCTGATAAATGCCTGTTCCCTTCTAGCCATTTTATGGGCTTTAGTTCTAACCTTAATGCCTGTTCTAGAGCATCTCCGTAAAAAAAAAAAAAAAAAAGCATCGTCATCAGCCACGTTTGGTACCAGATGACTCTGCTCCCTACTACAGTGCCCCCTATATATTTATTGCATATATATATTTTAAATATATATTGTATATATGTGCAAATATCCATAACACACACTCAGACATGTATAAAAATGTCAAAGAATAAAAATTTTATCACACCTAAGCCATTAGCACATCTCTTGTAGTTTCTCCTCACAGTTTTGTAACAGATAATTTGATCCTTGGAAAGAACTGTGTGATAAGGTTATTAGATTTCTCTGGATCGGCACTTGACACGTGCTCCAGGTCCTTTCCAGCATTACTTCCTGCGGTGCTGAGGCTGGGAAGTTAGCACTACAGCTCCCAGCGCCCCCTGAATGTGGAATGACAGTTCCCAGGCTGCCTTGAAGCTAGGGCTCAGGACGTGAGAGATTCCACTCATCTGTTGTGTGGGACTTGTATGGAGGGAAACACACAGCATGGGGACACCACTTTAACTGGCGTGGGTTGGGCAGGGGACAGTGTGGTTTTGCAGTCTACAGTGGCAGGGACCGCTTTTCCCCCTTACTGTGGCCACAAGCACCGTAGCTCCGGGGGCTGAGAGGTGTTCTAGGAAGCTCAGCCGGACAGCCGGGTCCTGCCAGCCTTTCAATGGTTCTGTAAACCCTCTGTTCGTCTGCAGGGCACTCCTCTCTGGCTAGACCAGCTAGAGTAGCCTTTGTCCCTTGCAATCCCACTATGACCACAGCTGTGTGATAGCATGTGAGTGTTCAGATGGACTTTGCTGTGAAGTCAAGTTTATAAAATTCTAATGATAGCAATTCAGCTCGGTGTCTGCCCTCAAATAACTTTCTCTCGAATACAACTTAACATAAAGATAGATGTTAAAAGTCTCTGAGCATGAGTAATGACCATCCAATTCCACGTGCTATTCATTACAGCCTATCGGCTAGAAGTGTGTTTTCCAAGTTCGTTTTTTATTCACGTCTAAAAACTGGTTTCACTTGGGGCATTTGCCCAAAACAAATTAGAAGAGAATGTGGCTGATAAAGAGCAGACTTACAGCAAGATGGGTTATCTAACTTTCGGTCAGTGAAGAATGAGCCCGGAAATTAAGAGAAAAGAGGAAAACAGAGAAGGCTTGGCAGCCTGGCCTGGGAGGGTGGGCCAAGGGGGGCTGTGCTTTACAACAGCCCCAGGGACATGTCTAGCTCACTGTACGGTGAATGCAATGACACTAAATCAAGGAGAAAGTTTAAATTATGTTGCCTCTTCTCACTTTAGAAATAGGGAAGTCTGATATCTAGCACCTACGTGTTCTACCTTCCCAAGAAACTAGCTTCTTGGCCTCCTAAGCTCAGCTCAAGGCTGGCTAGCATCAGAGACCAAGAGAGAGCCTACTCTGTGAGAGAGCCTCACCTACATTATTGGCGGCTCACTAGGTCCCGTAGAACACAAAGGGGTCAAGAGTTGCCATAGAGATTTCTGTGAGGCCATTGAGTTCTCTCTGGCAGCGTGACTCGACTGGTATGGTTTTACATTTTATCTGTCACCTTGCCTTTTTCCCCTGGGGCGCTGGCATAATGGAGTACAAGAGACAGAAGAAAGGGAGCAATGTGAATAATTTGAGCACTTCATTTGGTCTCCTTACTTTGTGGCCTGGCGGGGGGGGGGGGGGGGCTCACACAAGAACAGAATGTAGGATGCCAATCAAGTTTCTCTGGAGAGGGTGAGAGAAGAGGTCAAGGAAAAGGGGAAAATGATTTTGATTCCAGCATTTTGCCATTGAGGCAGACTACCTAAAAATGTTCATTATTTCTTTTCCTATGGAAAGAGGTTGCTTGTTTCCGACCTTCTTTCCTAATGGCAGAGCTTAAACCAGGGACCCTCAGGAAAGAGATGGAAATCACCAGTTCTGGGTAGACTTAGGGTGAGGCATCTGCAGAACTCTCTGGCAAGTTACAAAACAACCCCCCCCCCCCCCCAAAAAAAGAAAACTCCATAGAAATTATATGCCATGAAAAGAGAAAAGGCTCAATAGGAATCACTAGAATTTTTCCAGGCAGTGATCCCAGAAATCCACCACGAGAAACACATGTTCTCCGTTCTCTAAAGAACCACGGCTCACCCAGGAAGTGCTCAGATTTTTCCAGAGGTTTTCTCTAACACCACAGAGTTCAAGGGCGGGAGACGTGGTATAAACCTTGGCCTCACTATTTGCTACAATGAGAGGAGTCGAGACCCTCCGTTTGGAGGAGGATACGCTTTGCATTAGAGGACCTGAGTTTGTTGTTAAATCAGGAAATTCCTGTATAATTTAGTCGAGAGATAAGCCATTCCTCCCCTCTGGAAATAGTTGATGACCATAAAGCATCTTTTTGAT
The DNA here is from genome assembly GCA_007922815.1 of Macrotus californicus. Lineage (NCBI taxonomy): Eukaryota > Metazoa > Chordata > Mammalia > Chiroptera > Phyllostomidae > Macrotus > Macrotus californicus. The sequence goes on along the minus strand of VMDR010021560.1, from coordinate 6,980 downwards.
GCTTTAGACTATTAGTACACCTCGCAATTTTCTGTTGGAAGCTGGACAAGAAGTTCTGAGCAGAGGTCCTTTAGGGATGTGGTGTGAAGATGTGTGTGTGTTGGAGGGGGACACATCCTGTGTACACACCTAGGACTGGGTTCCAGGCTTTTAGTGAGCCTGTGCCCTGGGCTGTGACCTTCCAGGGGGCTTCTCCTGTGTCCCCCTGCCCCTCAGGCAGGAGAGGATGAGGGGAGAAGGCTGGAGTTGGGTACTTTCCTTCCCTCTGGCCACTTAGGTTCTGATAAAAACCTGGCAGGTTAGATTCTGGTAAAGTAGTTTCTCTTGAGGGAAGAAAGTTCTTGTCAGGAAAAACAGAATCCCCTGGTGTGTTTCAAAGAGGTTATCTTCTTCTCCCTGAACCAGAAACATGCGGGATTGTCTCTAGTCATGGTTGTGACAGTCTGATAGAGCTTCTGGGGATGACACTCTCAAGAGTGTCAGGCTTCCACAAGATGGGACCTGCCACCCCTGGAAGTTTACCTCTCAGACTCGACCACATCAAACCCACAGGAATTCCTCATTAGGGTTGAGCTCTGGGGCCTGTGGGGGGTCCCGCCCTTGGGTCTCTGCTGCAGGAGGCTGTGATTCTGTGTGTGTGTTTGTCTCTCTCTCTCTCCAGTTTGGGGAAAAGGGGGAGCAGTTGGTCCTGTGGTTCAATTCTCTGATGGATCCAAGACAAACTGATTTGCAGTTTATTCAAGTTTTTGGTACTAGTTAGATCGAAGTGGCACCTTCCAAGAGTCTTACATGCCAGATCCGAAATCAAAGTCCTCTGTCTTTTTGCAGAAGATATAATTATGTAACCTTATATAGGAAATCTAAAGGAATCAATGAAAAAGCTACTGGAAGAAGTGAATTTAATAAGATCACAAGATACAAGGACATACAGAAAGATAAGTTGTACTTCCATATATTACTGGCAAGAAGCATTTAAAAAACAAACTTAATATCACTTATAAATATTAAAAACACAAAATACTTATAGATATGTTTAATAAAAGATGTGCAAGACCTGTGCACTGAAAACTATAAAATATTGCTAGAGGAATTTAAAAAGAACTAATGCCAGATAATCCAGAATTTTTATATAACTTAATGTAATCCCAATCAAAATCTTAGCAGGCTATTATTACAGAAACTGATCAGCTGTTTCTAAAAGGTACGTGGAAATGCAAATGACCTAAACTTGCAAAACAATTCTGAAAATTGTTTTAAAAAATGAGCTCTTCACTACCCGATTTCACTATACATTATAAAGCCACAGTCATTCAAACAGTTTAGCATTGGCACAAGGATATAAATCAAGGGAATGAAAGAGGTTCCAGGACTGTGCTGTTAAATACAGTAGTTTCTAGACACGTGTGGCTATTTAAATATAAATTAATTAAACTTACACAAAGTTAAAAATTTAGTTCCAGCTGTATTTCAGGAGCAAACAGTTCATGTGGCTATTAGCACCCTATCAGAGAACACCAGAATAGAGTACTTCCATCAACATGGGACCTTCTGTTGGAGCGTGCTGCTCCAGAAGTTGAGTTTTGACAAAGATGCTAATACAGCTTAGCAGGGAGAGAGGACTGGTACTTCAACAAATGGTGCTGAAATAATTGGACAGCTATATGCAAAAAGAAGTAATAACTCTTTACCCATATCTCACAACATAAATTTAAGTAAATTAAAGGCAAATCTAAAGGCTAACATTATAAGCCCTTTGGAATTAAAAATCTTTATGATCTTGGCAAAAGTTCAAAATATATGGTCTAGGCTAGTGTATAAGGTTCTGCTTTAGAACGGCAACATGAGAGGCTCCCAAGTCCCCTCCACCCATGAACATACCGAATGTCCAGCTACACACAGAGTAATTCCCTTGGAAAGAAATCCAGAAACTAGCCAAGTGACTCCTGTGTATTAGGTGCATGGGAAAATACCTACAGTAAATTGGTAGGAAAGGCTGAGACGCACCCTCACCATAAACCCAGCCTCAGTGCAGCACCATACGGGGCTAGGCAGGGGAGACTCCCAGTTCCCAGCTTCTCCCTGGGGAGTGAACGGCTTGGAACTCAAAGCTAGTGTCCCAACTTTTAAGACTCCCACCTGAGGATGGGCTACCCAAACACTTAGCTCTAAAGGTCAGTGGGGCTTGTGTCCACAATACCCACAAGACAATAGCAAACAAAGAAACACTTCTGCCAGAGCCTAAGGAGGGATCATGTTAGCAGCTGTTATAATTCTGTGCTTTGCAATACAAATTTGTAACTATTAAATGTCATATAAATGGTAGGCAAGGTCAATGACAATGGGTGTGAAATCATTTAAAGAGCACGCAGCACAAGATACACATAGATCAATCCTATTTCAAATCTGAGAATGAATGAAAGTAGTTGAGAGTATTTAAAGAAAGAGGATTATAGGTTTCCTAAGCTCTCCAATAAGTATTTTTAGTGGAGTTATAACAATGAACTTAGGATGAAGTACCAACATTTACATTGAGAATATAGGGGAGCCAGAGCAGACATTCAGGGTAATGATGAGTTGGTACATCTTTGCTCAGGGAGAGTCAGAAAACTTAGAATGATTCCTAAAGATAGAGGAGACCTTTGAACTATAGTTGAATCTTCTTTACAGATGAAGGAACTGACTCACAGAATTGTATGCCTTCTGCTTCTGGTTGGTAACGAATTTGAAAACTAGTCCCATGAAGCCGGCGGCCTTTGAAAAGCATTGAGATCTGAGAACCTATCAAAGGCAATGAGCATTGGCGGATGAGAGTGAGAGTGAGTGGTAGGCAGGTGAGAAGCCAGTGACCTCATGCAGACTGGAACTGGGTGGTTCAGTGACCAACTGGTGACATAAACACAGGTTGGAGAGGGGAGACTGAGTATCTCCATCTTCTGCAACATACCTCACTCAACAAAGGATGAAGACAGGACCCGAGTCTCTCTTTTGCATGTCAAGTCATCGGTAGCAACATCCTGGCTTCCTAAGAGGCAGGGAAAGTTGCCCTTTCCTCAACTATCAGAGCAGCGCCTCTATAGTAGGTACCCACAACTCTTATGAGTCTTTAGGGCACAGCAAGGAATGACGGAACTTTTACATAGAGAGAACATTCTAGAATTACAGGAAATCAAGCCTTGCAAACATTTTATATATGACTTGACACTGGCAGTAATGAGTTACACATTTTCCTTCTACAAAAACACAAATGTTTCAAGTGTTTAACCATTCTGTGATGACAAGTTCATGGAATGCTTCTTCGCCAAACAAATGCAGTTAATTTGTCCCTTCACTGTGAAGGAGACTTTTGAGAAATGAGTGAGAAAAACTAATTTTCAAGAGAAAAAACTTGCGTGATGATGAGAACGTTTGAAAATCTCACAACTGGAAATATTTTCGTTGTCTCAAAATTTTGTTACCTGAAAGAGTGCAGGTCACTTACACAGCCTCTCATTTCCGCACACTTCCACTTGGAACCCGAATTTTCTAACTTGTTAAAACATTCTTTCAAAAGAAGCATTTTAGTGAGCTTAAAATTTTATTTGTTGGAAATGTAGGGTAGCACCTATTTAGTTTGCTTGGGTATTGACTGACAGGTGGGAAAAAGGAAATGTACTAAATGAATTTCAAGACAAAGCGGGACCCAGAGGATCTGATTTCAAATAAATACCACGATTTAGTGCAGTCCTTCAACAAAGCCCAGCTGTCAGTTAAATCTAGAAATCTGTGAGATATCTTTTCCAGCTATTAATACTGACCAAAGAAATAAAGTGAACTAAGCATAACATCTTCAGATTTTTATATAGCAAATGTTTAATACAAGACTTTATAGTAAGTCAAAATCACACTGTACTCCTTAAAAGCACAGTTAACAATAAATAAAACCATTAATAAATTAAATTTTAAATATTTTGTTGTATTTCTCTCATCTCAAAGCACTTTGGGATAGATGACTCCTTTTTAACCTCTTACGATTTATGAGAGAGAGGCTGGGTACTATTAAGCCCATTTTATAGATGATAAGCAGCACATTGAAAAAATTAAATGCTAGTAATTGTTAGAGCCAGGATTTAAATTCTAATCTTCTGACATCTTGTGAAAGACTTTTTTCTCTATATTTCCACCCAAACCAAGCATATCTAATAGCTCAAAGTGTTTTTCTGAGTTACCTTGAACCACAGGTTTATCTTGTGGGGAACACAAATGGCTGTGGCATTTATGTCCGAGATACAGAAATACTCAAGGTTGCCGAAGATAGTAGAATCACAAGACAAAAGAGACCTTACTTCACAAGCAAAAGAATGTCCTAGAACCAACCCAGCACACACCTTCCACACTGTCAACCCCTCAAGCTGTGAGCCTCCAGAGGCCAAGGGATGGGGAAGGACGAGTTCCTGGATCTGCTCATCACATGGCGAGTTCAGGCTTGTTGTGTGACACCCTGAGCCCCACCCATTTCTCCTCTGCCTAACTCATTTCTTCCAGCTCCAGGCCACCGGTCACATTGTTTGGGAAGCCTTTTCTTAAACCCAGCTTGGACTGAAGTCTCTTCCTCTGAACTTGAGGTAGGCCCTTGGCTTACCCCATTATAGCACTAGTCATCCCCTTCCACAGTTCTACGCCTTTTTTGTTCTTAGCCCAGCACTAGAATGCTCCAGTGGTGCTGAATGTCCTTGCAGAGTGAATGCCTGGACCCATTCATTTGTATTGCCCTTGGGGTGAAGCTTCCCACTTTGCAGTAGCAAAGCATTTCTATCTTCTCAAACCAAATCTAGGATGTTCTCAGAGCCCCGTGAGCAGGAGGTGCTGTATTTTACCGTGTATAATGTGCACTTTTTTCCCCAAATTTTTTAGGGAAAAATAAGAATGCCCATTATACATGGGCATAATGATTACATATCATGAATGTAATAATCCCATGTATAACGTGCCTAAAAACATGGCATGTTTTATACATGGGAGCACATTATACACCCCAAATATGGTAATTATGGGAGTAAAAGCTTATTTAGGAATAATAGCTCTGGTCCAGTCATTCTATTTGGACTCTCTAGGCTCAGTTGAACTCCTAAAATAGCCTCTACATCTTCTTCCAAGTCTGAGACAAGCAGAATTTTTTCCCTTGAGTTACAGAAAGCAGAACTGTCCCAGCACAAAGCCCAGCAGGTCAGACCTTGGTAGATCCATGCCAACAGCTGCTAAGTTCCTCACCTCAGCGTCTGACAGGGAGGTCCTGGCACCAGGCATGTGGAGCATAAAACAGGGCTGATTCAGGTGCTGGGCTTGGTTCTTTAGAACTTGCCATCTGGATAGTCTCCATCTCAGAGGGCAATACTGAGCTCAGGACTTTTTCGGGAAGGACGGGGCTCCAGGTGCATTTTGGAGCAGCATCCTGTGAGTATTTTATATTCATTGGACCACAGCAATAGCACGTAATCAGAAACCGTCCACCTGCTGCAAATGCCTTCGCTGGGCAGGGATTGACATTGTTTGGTATCAGTCTACAAGGGGCAGCGTGAAAGTCCTGGGTAGGAGTCCAAGCTCAAGGTCAAGGTCAGAAGATTCAAAGCAAGCACCATAGTGCTCATCTCCCCAATACACCTGCCAAATGCTACAACCCTGCCCTCCTCCCCAGTGGAAAGTCCTCTCTGCTGAGTTCACTTAAAAATAAATAAGTAACACAAACTTGTGGACAAAGGGTAAGCACCACACAAGAGCAATAGAAGGAAGACATTACTGAATGAATGGAAACTTTTCAGCAGGAAGGAAAGCTTTCTGTACTGCAAGCCATGTACACAGAGAATTATTTATGTTTTGTCTTCAACCAATGCATCAATAAGTGAGCTTTCACTTTGTAAAAAAAACTATTTGCTTCTTCTGAACCTAATTGCCAAGATTTGTTGGCTCTCATACAAAAACTGGATTTTGCCTCAACCGATCTTATTTCAGATCTTAAATGGTTGGCTGCTGAGTGGGTACAATGTGAACAACAGCTCTACCTGACTTGTGTGAAACCTTCATTTCCAAAGTTCTGCTGAATATCATCTTTGCTATACCTCTTTGAGGCCAGGAGACAGTTATAGACAAAAGCTGTGGAGACGTTCAGTTCAGTTTCCTACCGGACATCCCAGTCTGGAGTAAGGCCGGGAGCTAGGCACAGGGCCTGCTCTCCTCCCGACCCTTGGTGTGTATGGTGTTCACCGGAATGACGGCTCACAAGGCAGGAGCTGATTTTAGTTCATCCCCAAGCTCTTGCCGTGCTCTGCTCACTCTGAGACCCTAGCTGTGACTCAGGGCACAAACAGCCCATATTCAGGCCTTCATCTTTGCATTTCCCCCTGCACTTGCTGCTTAAAAAATAGCCAGAATGTGATCATTAGTGGCTTTACATACTCATATGTGTTGCTATATTAAGCTTAGCTAATAGGAAAGAAGAAACAATGTGCTAATTAATATCTGCTGTATGATAGCCCTGGCAACCAATTGTCCAGGGTGCTACCCTGATTTGTTTATGATATGATGCATTTCCTCACAGAGGTAAGAGTTTCTCTTAATGCAGAAGCAGCAGCCAGTCCAAGTCTCCTGTATCACTGCTCTGCAGCCTCCTTGTGCCCACGTCTCCTGCTTCATCTCAGGGCTGCGTCCAAAATGCCTTTCATTCAAAGCCACGTCCCCTGCCAACTTTTCATTTTCCACCTCCGATGGTGAGCCAGGCACACATCTGGTGCATGTACAGAGGACCAGCCAAGACGCTCTGCCTCTTTCATAGCCTCCAAAGCAGCAGTTAAGTCACTGGATCTGTTTGTTATTACCAGGCATCATCTTCATCATTTATTTTGAGATGCCGCCTCTCTCTACTCAGTAATATGGAAAGGCAGAAAGAATACAGTGGTAATTAAGTGGTATTTATAGCAGTTCTCTATGCTATCAGATTGTTCTTTCCA
>VMDR010021559.1:0-16758 GCA_007922815.1 Macrotus californicus | reverse complement strand
CCCTTCTTCACTTTATATTTTTTCTTTTCTCAGTGAAAACTTTGTTATTAACAACATTAATATATTTTGTCATTTGATTCTCCTACATACATGAAAGTTTCAGAATTACTCCACTAATAATAATTGTAACATCAAATCGACTAAGTAATGTTCAAGACTTCCTTCAGCACTTCCTATCCTTAGAACATACCCCATGAAAATGAAAATGTGTGGTCCGAGTACAAAGTTCAAACTTAGTCATTTTTTCCTGTGTGATTCTTATTTATTTGATGTATAGTTATGTTTATTTACTTCTGTTTACATCACCTTTTAGCGTTCCCCCTTGTTGACTATAAATCTACTTTTAAAGATTTGTAGAGCAATTATTGGGTTGGGGGAGGCAAAAGTAGATTTACAGTTGGGAGTACATAAAACAGTTTGTTCTTCTATTATTATTTGTTAATTACTGTATTATTTTCCATATGAACAACTGTAAAACTACTTTTGCCCCACACTGTGTTTATTGAGCACCTGTTTTGTGCCATCATAATGCTCCCTGCTGGGCTCATATCTATATATATGAATAAGAGCATAATTTCTGTCTTCAAAGAGTTCGTGATACGAGGGTGTCATAAATAAAGTGAATGAGTGCTATAATAAAGCTATGCTGAACTGCTGTAGAGTTTGGTGGAGTTCACTTGCTCAAGAAACATCTTTGAGAAGAGGATAATGCCCTTGAAGGTAACTTGAATTTCAGGGGGAAAGAACCTAATACCTATTTTTAAGACAACTAAGTGTACCTACTAAGTGTATTCTCCTTCAGAAGAATTAACCATATTATTTATAGTCATTATTAAGCAGTCTGGAAAAAGAAGTAATGTTTGTACCTTGTCCTAGTGAATTTTTTTTGTTATTTCAGCTTCTTCATATTGATAAAAGAAGAGAATATCTTTATCAACTTCAGGAGTTTTTGGTGACAGATAATAGTAGAAATTGGCGCTTTCGAGCTGAACTGGCTGAGTAAGTTATAACAGTTTATTAGAATATGTTTGGAGGGGTATGTATTTACTTCATCTTTACCATCCCCTATATTTGTTCATTACATTTTGTAGATCTAAGTCTCTTTCTGGTATCCTATTCCTTCAACATTTCTTTGATGCAGTGAATTCTCATAACTTTTTTTTTAAGTCTATTTCTCTTTTTAAAAATTTGTGGTAAAATACACATAACCAAAGTTACAATTGATGATGTTTAGTATGTTCACAATATTATACAACCATTTAGCACTGTATCGTTCTAGAACATTTCATCATCTCAAAAGAAAACCTTCACCCTTCTCTGCCCCCAGCTCCTAGCAGTCATTAATCTACCCTCAGTCTTTGGATTTGCCTATTCTGAGCATTTTATTTATTTTTAAAAAAATAATATTTTACTGATTATGCTATTACAGTTGTCCTGAGTTTTCCCCCTTCCCCTTCCACCCAGCACTCCCTACCCCTCAGGCAGTACCCTCACCATTGTTCATGTCCATGAATCATGTGTGTAAGTTCTTTGGCTATTCCGTTTCCTATACTGTACTTTACATCCCTATGGCTATTCTGTACCTACCAATTTGTACTTCCTAATCCCTCACCTCTTCACCCATTCTCCCACTCCTTCCTCAAATCTGGGAACCATCTGGTAACTTCTTATCTCTTGCTGCTTGTAGGAATCTCTCTTTATCTTTAACCTTTGGCATTTTGATTATGATGTGTCTTGGAGTGGGCCTCTTTGCATCCATCATAATTGGGACTCTGTGCTTCCTAGACTTGCATGTCTATTTCCTTTGCCAAATTAGGGAAGTTTTCTTTCACTGTTTGTTCAGATAGATTTCCAATTTCTTGCTCTTTCTCTTCTCCTTCTGCTACCCCTGTGATGCGAATGTTGGACCTCTTAAAGTTGTCCCAGAGGCTGTTTATACTATCCTCATTTTTTTGGGTCTTTTTTCTTCTTCTTCTGAGGGGTTGTTTTTGCTTCCTTATGTTTCAAATCATTGATTTGATTCTCAGCTTCATCCACTCTCCTGTTGTTTCCCTGTAAATTGTTCTTTCTTTCAATTAGTGAATCCTTCATTTCTGACTGGATCTTTTTTATACTGCTGAGGTCCTCAGTAAGTTCTTTGAGCATCCTTATAAACAGTGTTTTAAACTCTGCATCTGATAGATTGCTTACCTCTATTTTGTTTAGTTCTTTTTCTGGAGTTTTGATCTGTTCTTTCATTTGGACCATGTTTCTTTGTCTTCTTGTTTTGGCAGCCTCCCTGTGTTTGTTTCTATGTATTAGATAGAGCTGCTTTGACTCCCTGTCTTGGTAGTGTGGCCTAATGTAGTAGGTGTCTTATAGGGTCCAGTGACACAGCCTCCCCCGTCACCCAAGCTGGGTACTTGAGGTGTGGTCTTCATGTGGGCTGAGTATACCCTCCTCTTGTAGTTGAGCCTTGATTGCTGTTGGCAGATCAGTGGGAGGGATTTACCCAGGTCAGTCAGCTGCAAGGACTGGCTGTGACCACTGACCACCAACCTCCACCCTCTGTGGAAGATCAGCTGTGTAGAGGCAGGGTGGTGGTGCTCTGACATGGTCTGTGGCTGTCTACTGGGTGCGCTGGCCCTGGGTTTCCTGGGTGGTACACGCCAAGATTAGTACCCCTACCTGTGTTTTGCTCGGGGCACCCTGCCTGAGCTGTAAAGCAATCTGAGATGGCTGCTGCTTATGCTGGGCATGGAGATTCCCAGGGGAAGCCAAGCTGTGAATCTAAGCTGGCTGACACTAGGGCTCACTGAAGCTAGCTGTTGCTTGTTTGATAGGATTTAGGAGCCAAGACCAGGCCATTATGGAAAAGCAGCTTGGGTGGCCGTAAATTTGGATGGGGCAGAGCCTCTGGGGATCTTGCAGGTGGATCAAACATTGTTAGCCAACTTGATGGGGTCTCAGATGTGGCAACAGTTTACTGGCTCTGTTGGGGGGGAGGGTTTAGCAGTGGGACAGTGGCTGCTGCTCGCTTTTATTCCAGTCACTTCCGTCTCTCCCTGTATACCACTGGTGGCTTTCAAGCTGCTAGCAGGTGCTAGAGCTCAGGGGGAGTGAGTCTGAGTAGGTGAGGCCGTGTGTGGGTTCTTTAAGAGCAACTGGCTTGGGGCTCCAGAAGTTTCTTCCACTGACTCAATCCCCACTGTTTCTTGCAGCCAGAAGTTGTGGGAACTTATCTTCCTGGCACTGGGAGGCCTGGTGTGGGTCTGGGACTCATTGCTCCTGAGATATCTGTCCCAAATTTTTATCCATATTGGTGTGGGACCAGCACATTCAGTGTCTGCGCCCCTCCTACCAGTCTGGATGGATGTGGTTTCTTTAATTCTGTAGTTGTTAGACTTCCATTCAGCTCAATTTCTGACATTCCTGAATGATGGTTGTTCTGTATTTTAGTTGTAATTTTGATGTAGTTGTGCGAAGAACTGATCATAATGTGCCTACATTGCCATCTTGATCAGAAGTATCATGAGCATTTTATATAAAGGGAATTATAACATGACTTTTTGTATCTGGCTTCACTTAGCATAATGTTTTTAAGATTTATTCATGGTGTATGTAGCATATATCAACATTTCGTTGCTTTCTATGATTGAAGAATACTTTATTACATGAATATACCAGTTTTTCAAACCCATTCATCCATTGGTGGGCATTTGGATTGTTTCTATCTTTTAACTATTATGAGTATGGTGCCCTGAACATTCATGTACAAGTTTTTATTTGCACACCTGTTTTCATTTTGTTTGAGGTAGATTTGCTGTGTTATTTGTAATTCTTTATTTACTTTGTTGAGGAACTGCCAAAGTATTTTCCATAGTGGCCATATAGAATGGCGGACCAACAGTTTTTCTTTCAGTACATTAAAGATGTCACTCTGCTGAGTTTTAGCTTGCCTTATTTATTTCTGACTAGAAACGGACATACCTCTTCTCCATTAGTGTGGAGGGTTGAGTCCGTCTAGCCTGGACGGAGCTGAATTTGGGTTCATTGTTGCAGTGGTGGTGACCTTCAATGCCCCGTAAGCTGTAAGCTTCTGTCTGTGGGCTGCCTCTGCCTCTTGCTGAGGATGAGGGTGAGAACTGGAGTGCTGGTGGGCCTTTTCATGTGTTAATAGTCCACCCTCAGCTTTCAGCTGCCCCTGCCCTCTGGGGAACTCATGGGTCTTTTTTCTTGCCCCTCCCCTCCCTATAGACTGTTTACAATGAGATAGGATTGTTCTGGGATATGAGAGAATTGCTGTTATTTTGGTTCAGCTTCAGATTTTGGAGGCCCTATGTGCCTGGGCTTTCTCAGAATTCTTGACCCTGCTCTGCAGAATTCTGCTTTGTATCAATATAGGGTCTTAGCTTGAGAAGCTTTGCTGCTTTTCTCCCTGGAAGTTTTTTTTCCTCTTCTACCCCCAGCTACAGTTTGTCTTCACTAGTAGCTTAAGGCTTCGCTTTGTATGAGAGAAGGGCCCAGGGGACTGCATGGCATTTCACGCCTGTCCCCGGCATCTGTCATTCACTTTCTGCCTATTAACAGACCTCTCCAGTTTCCTTTCCTGACCCAGCCTGACTTTCTCATGCACACCCAGGACAGGCCAGTGAGAAAGTTTGCAGTATCAGAAAATAGAGTCATTAAGTGTGCATTTCTCTTTGAGGATTTCTGTTTATGTATATATACATGTGCCTTTATCATTGCTACATTGTCTGTAGTGATGGTTATACAGCAGTCAACCCTTATTCTTGAAGGACATGTTCTAAGACCCACAGTGGATACCTGAACCTATAACTGGGCATACTGGGGCTCAGCCACGTGGTGCCTCCAATCTACATGACCCAGTAGTTAGTGTTGAAGGAAACAGGCTTTTATTAACAGGGTTCTAACCTTGGGGATGCTGAGAGCACTCCTGCTCAGAGGCCTTCTCTGCCATAAGACTCAGAACTCTCCTTGCTCCCCAAAAGACTACAAGCCAAAACCATGCCCAGAAGTTCCCCATGTCCTTATCTGGCAATCAACCAGTCATAGAAACAGATCTCCATCTCCTCTGGAATGTGCTTTGGCGGGTTTCAGAGTCACCATCCTCTCACAGCAGCTCTTTCCTTCAGGATCTGGGGTGCACTGCTCCCCGTCTCCATGTAGCAGTTCAGGAAACCATGTGCTGTGTTACACTGTCCCAGCGTGGGACCCCGCCTCCAGGAGTGGGCTCCCGTCCTCTGTGGTGTCTGAGTCCCTGGTGGGCCCCGCAGCTCCTGATCCCACAAGTGCTCCTCTCCATGTGAGGAGCGGGGCCAGAAACCCAGAACGTCCAAATGCTGAAAACCCAGGGGTGGGGAGCGAGCTTACACCAAGCTCTAAAGCCCCTTACCAAAAGTCCCCCTACCAAGAGAGCGACTTCTCTGTATGTCAGAGGCAGCATCCCTGGTCACAGTTCAGCTCCAAGCATCTCTCATGTGCCTGTGCTTGGCCTGGCGGGTTCTCGCAGCTCCGTCAGCTCTGCCGCCATCTTCTCCCGGCAGACCGCATGGCTGACTCTTGTGCAGACCTCCTCCTCCTCCTCCTCCTCCTCATCCTCATGTCTTTCCCTCCTTTGACCTTCAGCCTGCCCTAATTTAAATGCTCGGCCTGGAACTTCCTATATGACCTCATATCCAGCTCTTCCTATGGTGTGTTAGTGTCCGCCATTTTTGTCAGCTTCCCAGTGTCTTTGACCATCTTTCAGCTTCCATCTTTAGTCAGGGCAAGGGTTCCCAGTGATACACAGGCATCCAGGGTGGGCATGCTCCCCTCCCCCGCTATGCCATGAGTCACTGCACATTCTCACAGTCACATACACAGTGTGCCCTGGGCAGTAAGTAGCCTTCTTCCCTTCAGGAAGGCACATGGCTATTAGTTTTGCCTTTACTATGCAATGTGCCTTAAAACGCCGTACCTTCTGCTGTTCTCTTCCCCCAGTCCTGCCTATGGGATTATCAGAGGACCCATGCTCTGCACACCATTACAAAACCACAGATAGTACCAAACCCTAATATGTGCTATTTTTCCTCCTGTATATACATATCTATGATAAAGTTTAAGTTATAAATTAGGCAGTGTCCCAGTCAGATTTGTTCTTACTGTAGATCTTAACAATCTTAGCATATGGGTTTTTTTAATTAAGTCAAGAACTTTCACCTTTTCACCTAAAGGAAGCACTTAATGCTTCTCTTTGGCATATCCAAATTGGCAGTATTAATTACTCTTGTGCTTTGGGACCATTATTAAGGAAATTTAGGGTTACTTGGACACAAGCTCTGTGATACCATGATGGTTGATCTGCTAGTCAGCTACCAAGTGACCAACAGGTAGCATTGTACAGTGTGGAGATGCTAGACAAAGGGATATTTCAGTCCCAGGCAGGCAGGAATGGGATGACTTGAGATTTTATCACACTACTCAGAACAGAGTACAATTTAAAACTTATGAATTGCTTATTTTTGGAATTTCCCATTTAATATTTTTGGACCATGATTGACAACTGATATCCAAGACCGTGACCACAGTTCACTTCCTGCTGTTTACAAATGTAAATAATCTCAAACATAAAATCTGAAAGGCAACAGTCTTCATTTCATATTCAAGTGATTTCTTCATGAGCATTGTTTCATCTTCTCAAATGAGCCTGGTGGATGCCGTTAGTCTTCAGTTCTCATCAGCAATAATAGGAACAGTTGTTAGAGGACCACTCACTTATCTTATCCCTAGTAAATGTATCATTCCCTTAGAAGCTGCGTAGAGCCTTAACAAGTACACATTAGGCTACCTTAAACTCCTAGAGCTTTCTTATTTAGATAACTGATTGTAGATGAAGGTTTCTTAGCACAGTCTAAGCAATGGGAAAAAATGTGTTCATGTTAGGAAATGCTTTGCTTTGTCTCTGTCCCTGTGGACACAGACATACAGTGACTGGAGGTAATGCCATGCACGAGAGACCAGGTAAATCAGTAGTCTTTCCATGTGTTCATCTTACAAATAGTATCCAGTATTACAGATTACTCAGATGATCAACCTATTTTCATGTGTTTTAAAATTTTAACTATTTTTGTAATTTATTTTTGTAGACAGCTGATTTTACTTCTAGAATTATATAGTCCCAGAGATGTTTATGACTATTTACGCCCCATTGCTCTGAATCTATGTGCAGATAAAGTTTCTTCTGTTCGCTGGATCTCTTACAAGTTGGTATGTGTTAAAACTTTTACAATTTTAGATCAGCAAAGTATTTAATAAGATCACAAAATGAAGATATTCATCACTTCTCCATGTTCACTCTCCTAGGTCAGTGAGATGGTGAAGAAGCTGCACATGGCCACACCCCCAACATTCGGAGTAGATCTCATCCATGAACTTGTGGAAAATTTTGGTAGATGTCCCAAGTGGTCTGGTCGTCAAGCCTTTGTCTTTGTCTGCCAGGTAAGCAAAGATGTAGCCATGTGTGGCACATTTTTGTATGTAGAACTAGGTTTATTTATTCCTTAACTCTCTCAACACCCTCTTAAAGGACAGAACTTTGCCACCTGGTTGTTTATAGGATCCCCTGTTCCTCAGTTGGGTATCTCCCTGGTTCACCGAGTCCTCTCTATAGCCCACTGAGCTCCTTATAAAGCTGGCGCATCCACAGCAGTCCCCTAGAGCAGCGGTCCCCAACCTTTTTGACACCAGGGACAGTTTCATGGAAGACAGTTTTTCCATGGACCAGGATGAGGGGGAAGGTTTGGGGATGATTCAAGTACATTACATTCAAGCTCATTACATTCCTGCTGTGCAGCCTGGTTCCTAATAGGCCAGGGCATTGGGGACCCCTGCCCTAGAGGGTGCTCAGGGTCTGAACCATAGCACAGGTGTGAAAATGAATGTAACCAGGAACACATCAGGTCTCTGTGGAGCAGTTTAAAAACTGTATCTCAGTGGGGACTTAATTATGACATTTTTGCTTGGAGTTCCCAAGTGCCTGGAATATTGGTTTAAAAGGCATAACTAAAATCTATAGCAATTACGTTGTTACTAAAAGGCTTTGTTAGCTAGTATTATGGCCTACTTAGACTAAATTGGCAAATTTAAAGTAGTCACTACTTTTCCCCAGACTGTCATTGAAGATGATTGCCTTCCCATGGACCAGTTTGCTGTGCACCTGATGCCGCATTTGCTAACCTTAGCAAATGACAGGGTTCCAAATGTTCGAGTGCTGCTTGCAAAGACCTTAAGACAGACTCTACTAGAAAAAGGTACATGACTCAGGAAAAGTGTCTGGCAGGAAGGAGATTCAGAGACTACATGAATAGATGAGAATCTAAGCAGTATAATATGTAAATAGAAAGAATACGATAGAAGAATATATTGTAAGTTGTTCATAGTGGTTCTTTCTGTGAGAGGACACAGCAGATTAAAGGGTGAAGAAAGGGACTTGTAATTATGGCCATTCTGTTCTTGGTGAGTCTTTTTATGATTTAAAGCATACTAGTTTGAAAATTGGGCATTTACTTATGACTATGAAAAATTACTGCTTTTGGAGCACTCCCCACCCCCCATGACCAGGAGGTGTGTTTGTGTCTCCTCTTCCTCATCCATCAGGCAGAAGACAAATACTCCATTATTTGCTTTGATGCAGATTATAAGAGTCGGGTTTTACTTATTGTAATCCCCCTAAAATGCTTAATATCATTTGAATGTATGAACTCATGAATGGATCACAGAAAGAAGTTTTTTTTCTAAATGATTTATTTATTTTTAGAGAGAGGGTAAGGGAAAGAGAAAGAGAGGGAAACATCAGTGTGTGGTTGCCTCTCACATGGCTCCCATTGGGGACCTGGCCCGAAACCCAGGCATGTGCCCTGACCGGGAATCAAACCGGCGACCCTTTGGTTTGCAGCCCGCACTCAATCCATTGAGCTACACCAGCCAGAGCTAGAAAGAAGTTTTTAATAGACTTCAAAAGATATGAGTAAATGAATAGTTTTTTTTTTCCTCGTTTAGAACTCTTTTCTTTTTTAAAATAGCAATTATAATAAAATGGCTAGAGAAGACTCTGGTTTTCCATGTGTGTTTGGTATTTGGAAGTGTTTTTCCTTTTACTGAGCTAATTAATAGCTGTGACTAGTGTGAATTTTAATGTATTTATTAGCTTCCATGCCATTGAACATTATGAGATATAGTCAGTCAAGATACATCCTTCTTACATTTGGGGATTTTTTTGATATAACAAATCAATTTGAGTTATACTGTTTATAATTCAGCATAGCTGTGTTTTTACTTGTAGAACAATCATATTTTATCATGACTAAGAACTTTGTGTACTTGTACTTAACAAAACTGAGATGTTAGACTAATGTTTGTAACCTGCACTTCTCTTTCCCAGACTATTTCCTAACCTCTGCCAGCTGTCATCAGGAAGCTGTAGAACAAACCATCATGGCTCTTCAGATGGATCGTGACAGTGATGTAAAGTATTTTGCAAGCATCCACCCTGCCAGTACCAAAATCTCTGAAGATGCCATGAGCACAGCTTCCTCAACCTACTAGAAAGCGTAAACCTCGGTGTCTTTCCTGCTTCCTAAGAAGCCGAGGTTCGACACGTGCTCCACACGTGTGTGAGCTAGGACGCTTTGAGGAGGAAGAGAGACCTTCCTCTCTTGAAGGCTTAATTGCAGATGCAAGTTGCCTGCATCGACACCAGGGATTTTAACAGTCAAGAGAAAGTACAGTAAACACTATTATCTTATCTTGACTTTAAGGGAAAATAATTTCTCAGAGGATTATAATTGTCACCGAGGCCTTAAATCTTCTGTCTTCCTGACTGAGTGAAACTTGAATTGGCAGAGCATTTTCCTTATGGAAGGGATGAGATTCCCAGAGACCTGCGTTGCTTTCTCCTGGTTTTATTTAATGACTGATAGATGGAATTATAGCCAGAAGGTGGCTGTGAGCCAGGATATTGAAGAGACATTCAGTATTAGCCCTCGCTGTTCCCATGCAGGCAAGGATCTGTGCGGTTGTGTTCAGCCGCGCCGTCTAGCCCTAGGCGTGAATAGTTTTGATATGTGTTAACAGAAAAGGAGATTTTAAAAAATTTCTCCTAAGGGCTTGATGCTAACACTAAAGTAGACTATGATTTCAACTCATAAATGCAGCATATTGCTGTACACATTTACAGAACGTTTGCTGAGTTATCTATATGTCCTGAATTTTTTTTTCATGCTGGTCATGACCTGAATGAAATTAGCACATATACTGTACGTCAGGTGTTTTTAACTTGATCATGATCAGCTCTGAGGTGCAACTTTTTCTTCACATACTGTACATATCTGTGACTACTCTTAGGAGTGTTGCAGTCTTTAATCATGCTGTTTAAAACTGTTGTGGCACAAGTTCTCTTGTCCAATAAAATTTATTAATAAGATCTGTATAGAGAGATATATACACTTTTGATTGTTTTATAGCTATCTGCGAATAAATGCAATTTGTGACCTGTATTACTTAGTATAAAATGGGAAAACTAGATTAAAAATTTCTCTTTTGACTAGTAATTTCTTTGAAATCTGCACATGCCCCCTGGGTAGGGTTCTGCTCTTGGCAGGTGGCAGTTCTGGGTGCTGTGCTCCCCAAGGCTGGTCCAGGTATGGCTTGTCCTCAGTCAGGTGTGTTACGAGCTGTGGCAATGAAATTCTGAGGATAGCAAGGGCTGTTCGATCCTGTCTAATGTGAAGCTTTTCTTATACTAGATCTTCCAAGGGAAAAAGATGGGCTTCTAGAGGCAGTTACAAAAGCAAATAAATCTAGAAAATTGATAATTCAACAATTCTTTGAAATCTCCCTGGAGGCAAAAACAAATAATTCGTACTCAAACTATTAACTTCACAATAGAAAAATGAATAGAGGGGCAATAATTATGTCCCGATTGGGACTTAATACTGGCAGCTAATCTTAGATCTTCTGAGATATTGTAGGATTTTTGAATAACCAAGGTAAGGAGGAAAACCGCATTTTTCTCAGCCAATGTACTTGGTCATTGCCAGGTGTCCTGCCTCCCCTCCTACCATGCCCTCCCACACACAGGTTCCTTCCTCACCATCCTGCCTCCTAGCTCATGGGATGCTAAGTGATCTCTGCCACCCTTACCCTTGTCTGAGAGAAACATGTTTGTGAGCTTTAGTGAGCGTTCAAAGTGTCCCCCACTGAATTTACCCAGCCAGCCAACTGCCGGTTTGACCGCTCAGTGGAGTGGCTCAACAGTCACCTTCTTTACCAACTCAGGGATATTTCTCTGGTGCCAGACCACGGTCGTTTTTCAAGCCTTCACACTCTGAATTGGACAAGCGCCAGGTTCCTGACAGCACCACCAGGGTAGTGCACTAAGCTGCCCAAGCTGCCAGCATATTGCCAGGAAACACTGTTCTGGGTGACTCAGGCTGCTGGGCAGGCGCTGGGTACACTAATTACTGACTATTCTCAGACCTCTTAAGTCCAGGTCCCACTTTCTATGGGCATGAGCATTTCTCGGTGCACTGCAAGCTGAATATGCTGACGGGAACATCCAGAAGGTCATATCCCTTCCAGTGTCAGCTTTCCAGGGGAACATGGAATGCCTGAAACACCAGGCGTGTGTGCTTAGTGTCTTGGGGGGCAGTGGAGCAATGCCGCAAGGAGGGGTGGCGAGGTTTTAAGCTGAGCATCTGCGGGAAAGAGTGCTGTGTCCCAGGCTCCAGAACACATGGCCATCTCCATGCATGGTAACATTTCTGTAAGTTCCAGAGAAGCAAGGAAGAAAAGGGAAGGAAAGGACCAACTCAACCAGGCAAATGGCCTCTTTAAAATGAATAATTCTATCTCAAACCAGAGGAAAAGTTGAGTCTAGAAATAAACATGAGTAAGCAAGACTGGTTTTGCATTTTTTGAATTTCTGCCATAAGCCTTTATAAACTCACGCTAGATGTAGAACATCTAACAGAGTCACTGGTAAGCACTGGCCACCAGGGAGAGGTGTCAGCGGGAATAATGGGGCTGGCTGGGTTCTGTGCACCCAAATGTGCCTTGCACCAGAGCCCATGTGTGGATGGACACACTGGGGAACCCCACGTGGAGGGTGGCCAGGCCTTCATGGTTTTTAAGTGACCTGGATAGGTCAGAGCCTACACAGTTCATGCATCTCCTTCCCATTAGAAAACCAGATTGCATTTAGGTAATGGTGGGAAAAGAGGCCCAAGTCTCAAATCCCTCTGTCAGAAACTCCGAACTGAGGTAATTTTGTGACCCCTTGAATAGGAATGTTTTTACCCAACAGACGTTGTGACCTTGAGAACATTTTGACTTAAAAATTCCAACAGTGATGTTTTTGAGTAAGTTTTCTGTGAACTCCATTAAGTCAATTTCTGAATCCATTTTCTATAGAGAATAAACTAGTTTTATACTTTTACAGAAATTATTTTCCTCAAGAATTCTTTTCCTAGAAAACTTGACAAATAATCCCAATGATCAGATTTTAGTCTATATGACATTTTACAGTGTTGTTTGTAGGTTTACTTCTACCAAGCTCCACTTATTTTTTAGATCAAATTTTGCATATTTAAATTTGACAAGATCTGTTATTTAGAGTTCTTGGTAATTTTAGCACATGAATCTTTCACACTGATTAGGCTTTTTTTTCTAAAGGTTTTACTCATTTTTAGAAAGGGGAAGAGAGGGAGAGAAACATCAATCGAATGGTTCTCACATGTGCCCCAAATGGGGACCAAATCTGAACCTCGGGCATATGCCCTGACCAGGAGTTGAACTGGTGACCTTTTGCTCTGTGGCACGGCGCCCAACCAACTGAGCCGCACCAGTCAGGGCCCATTATTTTGTATTTTCAACAGCACAATAATCAAAAAGATTGTTAAGCATTTAATATTTGCATTTTTCCCCCTCACTTGCAAGTGAATGCTTTAAAATGCATTCGGTGTCAACTGCCCACACAGTGACTGGCCACTGTGAGTGCTGGTCATGACCCCAGCAGCTGTGATGGCAGCACCAGCTGCTGAACCCAAATCCTAGGAATATACAGCGGCAGATTTCCTGCAGATGCCAGAAGCAGTGAGGGCTGGCCAGGTACAACAGGGTCATAGAATTAGTGTAGCTGCCTGCTCCAGCTGCCCAGACTATTCCATTTGGCTCACCCTCATTATTTAATAGAGAACTACAATTTGTAGCCAAATAACAGGCAGCCCACAGATACCAGCATCAGAACATGTGCATGTGCTTAGTGAGTAATCCACACTTTTTTACGCTTGGGGCAAAGAGCCAAATCTGGTTAATTTTAAATCCTTCCTGGGTTCTTTTCTGTGTCTCTCAAGTAATAATAACTGATGTGTACAGTACTAAGAATCATTTAACCTTTTGTAGTAGGCATTATTAGCTCAGTTGCTAGCTGAGAAACTATGTCAGCGTTACCAGACCTAAAAAATAAAGAGAGAAAAGCCAGAAAAAGGTTTTGTTGAGCTTACTGCTATAGGCAAAAGGGCTCATAAATCCAATCACCCTCCTCCTCCCCCCAGAAACCCAGGATTCTCAAATATGGATCGCATGGGACATCCTTGTACTCGGGTGTTAGTCACTGTTGGTCTGAAATTCAAATAGAACAGGGTGTCTCTATTTCACATGATGACCCCACCGTAAGGTTGGCCTAAGTCAACAGACTGAACCCAGGGAGCTATACACCGCTTCTCCTCGGGTCTCCATCCCTGAAGGAGCTGCCCTTGGGTCGTGCATGTGTTTGGGCCGCCACGCCACTAGGGCCAAGTTAATGTCTCATTCCAGAAAACTTACCACTCCCTCTATACTACTGGCTCCCTGCTTATGAAGGCTGACAGCAGAGGTCATTGGCACAATCTGAATAACAATATAATGATATATTTTTTAAGCCCCATGTGACAGACTAAAAAATTACTGGTGCAACCTTTTCAGAAGGCTACATACGCCCTCTCAAAGAGGTGGCTCTTGCTTTCTCTAATTGTAGCTGGACTTGTCATCAGTTCCTTGTATTTGATTGGAGCTGTGGCACTCTAGTTCAGGTGAGAATCACACTTGTTGACCTTCCCCATGCCCATCTATTTTGAGCCCACTGGAACTTCGAGTTCCAGGGTACCTACAGACACTGCTTCATTCCCTCTTGGTCTCAGGGGTGTGTGGTGACAATGTAGGCAATAACAACCACCTACACGTTATATCACTGCTTTGAGCCTCAGTTTCCTATTGTGAAAACAACCCAGTAGGCCCAACATGGAGGTGCTTATGCTAAGGCCCCACATCACCAAGTGGAGACATACAGTCAGTCCCAGCTCCCCTAGAAACAGAATCTGAATCGAGTCACTCAGGAATCATATGATCAGCATTAGTTACGTAATCCACCTGACAGATCCCTGTCAGGAAAGCCACACTGCAATAACCATCCTGCTTTTTGCCAAGCTGGACCAGCTGACATGTGCATCAAGCTGGAAGGGCAAAACTCACTTTCCATTGGAACCAGGACGTCGCTCACGGAAGAAGCTGCAGACCCAGCAAGCTGGGTTGTGCAAACGTGCGCATCAGTGGCAAGCACTAGTTTACGTGGGGAAGGTGGAGGGCACTGCCGCAAACCCTAGTAGCCAACGAGTGGGTACAACTCTGCCTGGGTGAGGAACGCAAAGTGAGTTAAAGCATGTTTTTTCACTTTAGGACCTAAAGAAATATTAAACCAACTCCTTGACAGCCATAGGGCATTCAATTATTTTTTTAAAAAATGTAAACAAAAAATGAGAAGCATTTTTTTCTCAAATGGCTGTTGAATTTATTTGCTTGATCAATAACGGTTCTGGCAAAAATTAGTTAACCAACACAGACAACTGTAATGAAATACTAAATTTTAAAAATCCATGACACCTTGATAGAAATTAGTTTACACAAACAAAAAAAAAACCTCCAATATTGCCAGCAAATATAAAATGAATGTAATATGACCAATAGGACAGCAAGAAGGCTTTTATACATTTATATTTGACACCTGACCATATTTTCAGTCACCATAATATCATCTCTCCAGGTTTAAAAAAATAGTATGCTGATTTCTATAACAAAGCTTTTTTTGGTACAAAAATCAAATAATGGCCAACAAGTCACAACAGTGCAATAGGTAGAGGATAAAAAACCGCATCAAACAGGTGCTGAAAATAAATACTAAGGAGGAGGAGGAGAGGACAGAGCCCTCATGGAGGGGGGAGATTTGTTTCCATCACCTTGACTGTGTCTTCACAGCCACGAGAGCTGACCTACCTCATGGGTGCCATTTATTCGGGCAGAACAAAGTGTGACTGAACAAAGGCGCCCGAGAGTTGGCCTCCCAGACCCGAGGTCACCAGGGAAGTGGCAAAGCAAGGAAATGGGGCTGGGGGTCACAGCTATCATTAAAAGGAAAAGTTGTTTTCTACTGCTCAATCTTGTCAATTGGAAGTCCATCAGCAGGTTCACTGAGATGACGTGGATAATGAGAACTTTTGTTTAACATGATAATATGGCTTATTCAGGCAAAGAGACATTTACATTCTAGCCCAAGCAAGCAATTTAAGTCATTCTGTTTTTAATGGAAGGTCAGTCACATAGAAGACTTCTGGTATGAGAAACAGATCCTTTTTGTGGGTTCTTTAGGTCAAGGCAGTTACCTTGGACCAACCTAGTGAAAAACATTTGCTAATCAATAGCAATGAGAACCTGGAGGAGCCAGAAGGAGCGAGGTGGCCCCTCCTCCACACTGGGCCAGGCTGCTCCAGGGCTAGCCGGTCAGTGCAGCTCTGTGACCACCGGGGCCACCCTGGTGACTCAGGCTCAAGAACTGTGTTTTAGGACTGTCAAAGGAGAGGGTGGCAAGCGTGAGTAAAGGTAACCCCTATAAGAGCCATTCTGGCCAGTCAGGAAATATGAGGCAGCTCCCCATGATATAATCTGCACCAAAAAGGTATAAAAGGCACAAGCAAGAGTGACTAGGTAAGCAGTGACCCTGGAGGGTGAGACTGTGGGGCAAGCCACAAGGCAGGAAGAGTATTTACCTTGTTTGGTTCCTCCCCTTGAACAAGAGAAAGAGATCCTGATTCCACCATAATAAAAAAGCAAAGATGATTTTTGGTTTAAAAAGAAGCCACTCAAGGGTTAAAATAGTTACTTGAACAAAGAAAATTAATCTTCAAATAAGCTATCTGGAAAACCCATCTGTCTCCTACAAGCCCACAATTCACCCACTGCTCTCCCCTCCCCTGTAACCTGAGCCTGGCACGGAGAAGTCAAATGTGTGAAAGACAAACGAGTCTCTAAGAAAAGGTATCTTTACAGAATGTACAGCAGAGAGTTGTGCACTCTGACTCTCGGGTTTACAGTAAGATGCACAGGTCTTGTTAGGTCTGGCGGACTCCACGACCCACAGGATGCTCAGATGGGCGTCTCCTTCCTGTCTCTGCTTGGGGACGGCTTGGCCTGCTCTTTGCCTGCCTTTGGCTGCTCTTTAGCTGCTTTCGTCTCCGGGGCACTGTCTCTAGGCAGTTGGACAGCACCCCCACGCCTCTCGGGCTCCTCATCGTCCTGTGCCTGTGGCTCAGACTTGGTGCGTTGCAGCTGGAGCAGGCGGAGCTGCACGCGCAGCTCAATGATGGCCTCTCGCTCTTCATGGATTGCTTGATTCAAATGATTGTTCTTTAT
>VMDR010021558.1:0-16767 GCA_007922815.1 Macrotus californicus | reverse complement strand
GATGGCTTCTGAAATGTTATTTTCTTAAATAATCACCTTAATATTTTCTAAAGTAGTAATACTTCCCTAAGAGAAATTTAATTACTTACTAGGTGTCATGATCATCTCTATTTTTGTAACTCTGTTTCCAAAAAGGACACAATTCAATCACCTACTTGTAACAGTAAGCTTTTCATAAAAGTCACATTTAATAATGATTTTTCTGTGAATTTTTAATTTCCACATAATCAAAGAAAGCTCTATTTGAAAGCTTTTACTTTTATGTAACCTATATAATTAAACTTTAGAGTACATCGGTTTTGGTAACAATTTTATATTTTGTCAAAATGTGTCAACTTCCTTAAAATCATTATGGAAAATGGCTCAAGTTGAAGCTATGACCAATTTTTTAAGACTCAGTGAGATTGACAACATTGTAACTAGTTGAACATAAACCAAACTACACCAACATTGTGAAACTAAGATCTGTGTGTGTACTTGAGTGAGGTTGGAAATTAGCATTTGTTAAGTGTTTACAGAGCGTCCAGGATGTTGGCAGAGCAACTGCACTCACCAATAAAGCACAGCGGTGAAAGGGCCCACGCGGTGATCAGAAAACCCATGTTGAAATCATAATCATTAATGACCCAACAGAAGAGCTCCAAGTATTGAATGCAATTTAATACAGTCTTGCAGATTACAAATGTAACACTGAGATATTAAAATGCAAGTAAGGAAAAAAAACAAAAAGGAACAATACCCTTTTTAGTTGTTGTTCTTTTAAGCTTCTCACTGTCCTTGCAGGCTCAGAAATGAAGTTTTTATAGTTCTCACACATATTGATCCGAGACTGGGCTACCTGCATTGTTCCCTCGAGAAAAGATTTCCACACAGGATACATGCTCCTAAGTTCAAAGAGGGACAGAAAAGTGTTAGGTAGGGAAGAGGAAGAAAAAGTTGGCTAACCTTTTGCTCCCTCGCTAACACTGACAAACAGAATGAATGTTGGCTTTAATATAGTTAAAAACGTATTCACACTGGTTTATAGGTGGCAGTATTTTTAGCATACGTAAGCAGAAATAGCATACACTCTATTTCTCTATTGCTTAGCAATTGGCTGTTTTGATTAATTAGCTATTCAGGTCACTGGCATAAAGTGATACAAGGATTATAATTCTAGACAAAGCTAACATAAAAATCAGTGACTAAGACTGTCCAGGCCTTTCGCTGTCTCGGGTCATCATCATGAATATCAACTGTTGTTATGAGGTAAGTGTGGCAAAGAGAGATTGAGGGAATTGAATCACACAGAAAAGGGCTGGGTGCCTCTAACGTACACTCTCTTTGAACTATATCACACTACTCTCTTACACAGACTGATGTGGCTGGGGGGCGGGAATTACGAACAGCTGCTCCGTGCTGGAGAAATCTATTTGTCTGACCAAAGAAGTGAATGGTATCATTGCTCTCCATCTCTTTCTCTGCTGTGATATGCTCAGCCAGCATCACATTTTGACTTAGAGTCATTCCAAGCAAATCCCATCACCTTTACTTGATAAATGTGCTCAGCAATCTCTTGGTAAAGTCAAAGAATTATCCATCTTTGCTTTTTTGTAGCCAACTTCCTTTTCAAACCTTTTCCTCTACTTTGCTAAATGCCTTAGCTAGTTCCAGGATGCCCCAACACTAGTTATAAACACATTTTATAACTCATCACAACAATGGACGGTACTTTGTTTTTTACAATGAGATACTTGCACTGATAGATGGTAACATTCACCTCCTGAAATTTCCTTTATTGTGTCAGGTGGATTTCCCACCAGAGCGATGTGCAGGACCATGTGCTACACAGAATGCTAGCTGGGGGTCAGTGGGTGACAGTGTAAAAACGAAGGAAAACTAGCTGCGTCCCCATCCTACTCAGAACTAAAAAAACTTGAAACTATTTTTCAACCAAGGAAATGATCAGTTTGTGTGAAGAACTGGTTTGTGTAATATGTCAAATGAATCCATTGAGATGGAAATAGTCATTTACTTAAACAGAGATATATCACCTGCCCTTTGGAAAAAAGATTCTGTGTGCTGTGCCGGCAAAAACTATCCGCATAAAAGCCCTCATGGGCTTACGGACAGCGCCAGTCACGTCCCCCGTTTCTGAGGGCAGAGCGGCAACCCCGGAGGTGAGCTCACACAGGCCCTCCTAAGCAGTCCAAACAACTGATTTTCTCAAAGAATCCACTGAGAAAAAACCCAGGACTATGCTCTGTAATCTATTAATTTATATTAAAATATGTTTGAAAATCATGATAAAAATGTGAAAATATACTTTTTGCCAATCTGACAAAAAACAGGTATAATTTTGACTCATTCACACCAGACGGCTGTTGCTGTGTTGGCTGCTGCCATTTTTTTATTTGACAATCTAAGGGAAAAGAGGCCAGCGCCCCTGACTAAACAAACAGTCAGGTACTGCGCAGTTTAACCGTTTGAGTCCCAGGGGATATTGTCAGCAGCGTGATCGCGCTGCTTGGGACTCAAATGGTTAAACATTCTCGTGGCACACGGGCTGAAAACTGCTGACCTAGATGACCGCTGTTCGACCTTCGAATCTCACCTTAAATGCAACTTGCTCAGGGACGTCTTTGGTGGTCACCACCAAGCCAACCCTCAGACTCAGTGAAGTCCCTCTGTTATTTGTTCACATGGCTTGGGCATTTCCCCCTCAATTAGAAATAGTGCTATGTGATTGTTTAAAGCCTGCCCTCACTATAGTGGAAATTTAATGAAGGCAGGCGTATACGTCTTTCTTACGACTGTATTCTAAAGACCTGGCACATGACTTAATAACTAGGTTAAGAATTACATGATGAATGAAAAATGAATGAATGGATGAATGTAAAAAATCATTTTACAATAATGTAAAATGAGGACTGTACAGTAAAAAAATCTTTTTACTATAGAGTTTAAAAAGGGATCTTTAGAGATTAGCAGATGTACAGCAGGCAATCATATCCTCAACAATAGTTACTAGTCAGTCGGAAGACCTGGGTTCAAGTCCTAGTGTAACAAATATAAATATATATAACACATTTCACTGTACTTTCATTTCCTCAACCAGCAAATGAAGACATAAAAATACCTGTACCGTGTAACTCACAGGGCTATTTTAACAATTAAATGCAAACGATGTGGCACACAGATTCTCTTAAATGAATAGGTAGTTAACAGTAGTAGAATTGTAGTAAAAATAAAAGTGCTTCTTGCTAACATAACAGTGGCAGTTCCAGTGCTAGTAGTGCTTTCATTCTGACTAGAGAGAAACAATAATGGATTATAGAGTGATTTTTAAAATATCTTTCATTTCACTTGGCTTCATTTAAGGACTTTTGAAGCATAAGGAAAGGTATTTTGTCATTCTTTTCAGGTCAGGAAATAAGGCTCAAGATTATGAAAGAAAGGAAAGAAATTCTTTTAAGAACCTATCACATGCTAGACACTATGCCGTGTATTTTACATTTATCATCACTTAATCCTTATGACAACTTTTTAAAATAAGCATTATCTCCACTTTGCAGAGGAGAAAAGCAAGACTCAGAGAAGCTGTGAAATTTTTCTAAGGCTATCCACCTGGAAATAGCACTTCCACAGGCACACCCTAGGCTTTGCCATTATCAGGAACTACCCCCCACCCCCCTGCCCTCTGATTCCAACTTAATCATCTATTCTCTGACCAACCCCTCCTGTTTCCCCTCACTCCCTTTCAGGTTGTGACTCTAACAATTACTCAATCCTTCCAGAACCTATAATCCATTTGATCCTACCCCCTTCCCTCAGTCTCCCAAAGCTGCCATGATCTCCTCTCTCAGTCCCTTACCCTGCCTGGCTTCACAGTCCACCAGTACAGTCACTCCCTTATACACGTGCACTCTTACCGCCCTTGCTCCCCTCTCTTTTCATCGTTACATGATCTACAAGTTCCCACACTGGTCCAACCCTAAGCTCTGTCTCCATCACACAGATGCTGGTGCAGCAGAACGCTGCTGAGAAAACCATGATCATCTGCTTAGTCTCACTCTCAGCCGATGTCAGAAAATTCTACTGGGCCGTAGTGCTCCTGCCCAGCAACCCTGCGATGCTCCCCCGGCCCACTTATTCTCTCACTCTCCTCGATAACTGGTTCCTACCTCTCCTGTCGTCTCAAACCTAAGCCCAGAAATACAGCGCCGCACATCAAGACTCTAGAAACATGGTAAGTTCATCATCTAAGATTAATTTATACAGCAACTGGTAACAAGGGAAAAGCATGGTGTTTAATAAGTAAGTGTTCAGAGCATCCTGCGCCCACGTAACAGAGGGAAGGGCAGGTAGCATGACTGATGGCAGTCCAGTTAAGGTGTGATGGGAACTGCAATACAATGGCAGCTTGAGGTGCCCGAGGATTGGGAACCAAGGACGAAAGGAGAAATGGCCAGAGATGAGGACAGAAAGGAAACCTGGAGCCAGGTTTCTTCATGGCTTTGAATATCATTAAGTTTGTTTTTTTTTTAATTTCATCCTATTGGTAAGGAGAAACAATAGATTTTCAAGCAGGGGAGTAACAGTCAGCCTATTTTACAAAGACATACAGTTAGTTGGTGGTACTGCAGCAAATAAAAGTGTGAAAGGGAGAGATTATAAGCAGAGAAGCAGCAACTTAACATTATTTTAAAAAAAACAATGAGATCTAGAAAGAAGTGAAAGTTGGAGGCCGCTGATGTTTCGGTTTCCAAGATGAAGAGTCAATAAAACATATCACCATTACTATTTTAGAGGCAATATTTAAAGACAGAGAAATAGATAAGAGTCCTTGAAACAGTCACTAGAGAACCGAGGGGACTTTGAGAAACATTTACACAGAGAGAACCTGCAGTGGTTTGAATGTTTGTGTCTCCCCAAATTCATATACAGAAATCCTAACCCCCAAGGGTGATGTCATCAGGAGGTAAGGCTTGTGGGAGGCGATGAGGTCATAAAGCAGATGACTGCCCTTATGAAGAGGGCCCACAGAGCTCCCTAACTCCTTCCCCCATGGGAGGACACAGCCGGGAGCTGAGGAGCTACAGCTCAGAGAAGGGACTTCACTGGAACCCGACCACACTGGCACCCTGGGCTCGGACGTCAGCCCACGGAACTGTGAGAAATAAATTTCCATATTTATAAGGTCCCCGGTCTGTGGAAGTTTGTTACAGCAGCCTGAACAGACGAAGACAGAAATGAAAACCTGTCCTCAAAGATTTAAAAAAAAGGTCCAAGGAAAAGCAGTGTTATAGAAGTTCAGTTTCCAGGCAAATAAAGGTGGTTTCATGACATTAAATGATGCATGTATTGTCAGACTGGCAAAAATTTTATTTTTATTATTTTTTATGTTTATTGATTTTATTTTATTTTTTAATTATATTTTATTGATTATGCTATTACAGTTGCCCAGGTTTTTCCTCTTTTGCCCTCTACACCCAGTACCCTCCACTCTCTCATGCAATCCCCATACCACTGTTCATGACCATGGGTCATGTATGTAAGTTCTTTGGCTACTCCATTTCCTATACTGTACTTTACATCCCCATGTCTATTCTGTAACTACCTATTTGTACTTCTTAATCCCCTCACCTCTTCACCCATTCCCCCCACACCCTCCTACTATCTGGTAACCATCAAAACACTCTGATCCATGATTCTGTCTCAGACTGGCAAAAATGTTAAAAGACTGATCACATATCCTGCTGGCAAAAAAATTAAAAGGAATGAGCAATTTCAAATCAAATTACAAGAAATGTAAAATACAGGGTAGAGCAAAAGTAGTTTTATGGTTGTTTACATGGAAAATAATACAATAATGAACAAATAACAACACAAAATAAACTCTGTATTTTGGGTACTCACAACTGTAAACCTACTTTTGCCCCATGTATATTCATACAGAGTTGATGAAGGATAATTTATAATATCAACATTTTAAATAATAAACAGTTTGACCCAGCACTTCCCCCACTACAAATTTACCCTATAAATATACTTCCACAAAGACATAACTATGTGCCCACACAAGTTATCCACTGCAGCACTATGCATAAAAGTAATAAGCTAAACAGCCACCAACAGAGACACAGGTGACAACACTACAATTCGCTCACACTACGGCACTAACACAGCCACTAAGAAGCACGTGAGACCGAACATACTGACATCAAAGGAGGCCTAGACTCCTTCGAGGGAGTGTGAGAGCAGGGGGAGCTACGGAAACAGGTATATAATGATTCCAGTCCTTTAATAAGAGCAAAACTGTGCATGCTCGTGCATCACACAGGAAAATATGGGAGAAAAGACCATGTGCTTTCAGCAGCCGTCACTCTACGGGAGCGGAAGTGTGCGGGGAAGCGCCCGGGAAAGAGGCAGGGCTGCACTTCACACACTGCACGTGCTACAGACCTGCATTTCTAGGGTAAGAAACTTTAAACTGCCAACCCACACAAACGGAAATACAAAAAAAGTTAAAAGGAAAATGCAGAACGACTGGATTAACAACAAACTCCTAATAAACAAACAAGAGACCGGCAACGGCCATTCCCACCCTCACTCCCGATCTTTCTATGTTGCCGTCTTCCTCTGCGGCGCCGCCACCCTCTCCGCCGCCCACATGAAACCCAGGCGCCACTCCACAGTCCTTCCCTCCTCCCTCGACTCCGTTCTTCAGTCGGCGAGTATCGATCACGGCTTTTCTATGCCCCAAGAGCTATTTCAGATGCTGAGAAGACTGCTCTGCAGTTTGGTGGTCATAGAAAATCATGGATAGCTTGTCTCACAGCAAATTTGACAAACACAAGAAACAAAACTGCCAAATCAATTGCAAGTCCTCTGGCTCCAGTTTTCTAAGTGTCTCTGGAACCTCCCCCACAACCTCGTTTCTACTATCATTCTCACGGTTCAAATGAGAGATGATTAAATTTCTGCAATTCCATTCTTTCCACAGTCTTCCTTACATCCCTCTAACCCACCTTTCACACTAAGTGAAGATGAGCATGTTATTCCTCTTGCGGAAATCCGTCAATGGTTCTATTATCCTGAGTAAAAAAAGCAATTCTGTGAAATGCAAAGTCCTTCATAATAATATAACTCCTCTCAAGTTCCAATCCAGGGACCCCCAAGCCCCAGAATTATCTTCTGGAGCGTGGGTCCCTTGTAGTACCAGCTTCCCCTGCAGACTGTTCTAGGAACCCATCTGTATCAGTGTACCGGCTGGCCTTGCTGTGAGAGGCCGCGTTCAGATTCGGTGAATTTTTTTGAAGACTCATTCAACATGTTTGCCCATTTCGTGAGGGGCGATTTATGAGCACACCTGTCCACACCACGCTGAGTGCTCAGCAGTTTTTGACCAAACCCCTGTGTTCCACCCTCCCAATTCACCCAATCTCACCCAGAGCAACTTTTTTTGTTTCCCTGGATGAAAAAAGTCCTCAAAGGGAAACGTTTTGCCGATGTGGAAGAGGTGAAACAAAAACCTTCAGAAACACTAAAAGGCATCAAAATTGATTCAAAAACTGTTTTGAGCAGTGGGAAAAACGTCTCAGTAGGTGCACTGCATCAAATGGAGAGAACTTGGAAGGTGACTGAAGTCTAAACATGTAAAAATACACAATTTTTAATAAAAACTCCAGGGTTTTTTGGGTCCCCCTCATACTTCATACCAGCCACACCGAACTGCTCATTGCTACCTAACATTTACCTTTTCATGCCTCCATGCCTTTAAGGAATTATTCCTGCTTAGACTTCCTTTTGCACTGCCCTGGCAAACTCCTGCACATCCTTGAAGACTCAGCTCCAGAAGCTTAGTTTTCCTCTGCGGTGCCGGTGCACCTGTACCACTACCGGACACTGCAACCGATTGCAGCGGCCGTCCCCTGTAAGCTCCTTCAGGACAGGCACCATACCCTCTAGTCTCTCTAACCCTAAAGTCTACTTTCACAGCTGGTGCAGGAGACATTTCACATCTAACTCACAGATAAAGAAGGAATGAATGAATGACTGCATGTTTAGATGGCTATGTGATCTTGAATAAGGCATATAACCCGAGACTTAATTTCCCAGTATATAAAAAGAGCATCATTTATATAATGTATATGAGTAGGTAGGTACCTCCTGGAGTCATTTTGTAGATACTGGCAAGTGTACAAGAAAATCTCTATTTTCATTTTCCTTGTTTCCTTTATTATTCTATATGACAACTACACAGATCTACTATTTCTAGCATCTCGTGGCCTTCCAAGTTAGCAGTCATTCCTGCAATTGTGAAGAACAATTGGGGTTGCTCCTGTACTTTCTGTTTTCTGGCCTCATTAAGGAATTATCTGAGGATCACGATCTGATGACTTCACACACAGCCCTCCAAGCACACACTCCAGCATGAGTTTTTAATTACCCTGGGCTCTCTGCTGTGTCTCATGGGGCGTTACGTTAGTTTTAACGCCAACGAGAGGGCAAACCCCAAAATATGTCTTTGACCTTTGGTTTCCTCAACACTAAGGACGGTCTTGAGCACAAAAGCCAGTAAGTACTTCCAAATTAACCTCAAAAAAGATAATAACTTCAAATAAGACTACAAATACTTTAAAGACATCTGTAGGTTACTGAGGACAGAATTTATATTCTGTTGTCATTTACTTTCTTTAAAGTGTGTATGGGGAATATTGACTAGCCAATTTCTAGATACCTGATTTTTAAATCAATCAGTCAATCTGGATACCCCTTTTATAAACAAGCAAACAAATAAACAAACAAACTTAGAAACCCTTTTCCCCCCTAAGCTCACAAAATCTCATCTTTCCAAATTTAGTTGTTTCGGAATAAAGAATCTGATCACAGTTTCATTATTTCCATCCTGTTTCATTATTATTGCAACGTGTCTCCTCTGTAGGTTGCTGAGGAAACCATGTTTCATTGTCACCGACTCTTTAAATTCCATATGTGGGTATTAATTAAACAAGTGTAATCTTGGTCTAAGACATAAAATGATCTATTTTATATAGATTATCTGCATATGCTGTGAAACATTAACATTTTTTGTAACTTCAAAATTGTCTAAAAACATAGCAGAGAAAAGAAGCAATTAAAAAAACTGGAGTCCACATTATCTATATGGGACACAGCTCTCAGCAAAGCCATTCTTTAAAGAAAACAGGCAAGAATCACTTAATTATGTTACCTGTAATCATTCCGATCCTCAGCTTTTATTCCAGGCCAATCTCTCTTCAGATATTGACTAGCCAGCTTCTGGATACCCTGTTTAAAAAAACATATAGTTTTTATAAAATAAGTATTGTGTTGTAAAGGAGATTCTTTTCCTAAAATACAGTGCTTAGCAAATCCCATCTTTCCAAATATAAATTTGGTTCTGAAATGAAGAGTCAATGCTGAAGGGCAGAACACTGTTATCTTATTTCATTATTTGTCAGTCTTCACTGGTCCCCATTTCCAGGAAAAGGGAGAGTATAAGTTTGAGAAAATTAAAAACTGATACGCATTGCACTTCACCAAACTATCTGAGCAGCCATAAAGACACACTGCCTCTGGTATGTCACAGGGAACAGCGCTGTCACCTCCACAAGGCCTGGTTACACAGCCTGACACCTCAGAGTCCCACGGCTCCTCTGCTGTGACATGCACTGCATTTCTAAATTCCAGCAGCCGAATTTTCACATACCAGGAACGGTAATAACATTTGGGTCAGACAGATATACACACTGGCTTGTAAAAAAAATCAGTGAATAAACACTGGTGTTGCCCATACCTTTGAAAAGTATGCCAGTACTTTTCAAGACAGATTTTAAGGGCTTTTGGCTTTTTAAGTAACACCATGGCACAAATCACTTCAAGTGAAAAAAACAGTTTTACAACGAAATATACCCACCAATTTACTACAACATGAAATCAGAGACAACAGAATATTTATCTATAATAGGAATGGGGGTATCAGAATTTGAACAGAGAAGACTATTTTGTTGGCAAGTGAGGTTAAACTACTCAATCTAAATACAGAACGTATTGTCTTTTTTTTTTTATTTTTATAAAAAGATTTTATTTATTTATTTTTAGAGAAAGAGGGGAGGAGGGAGAAAGACAGGGAGAGAAACATCAATGTGTGGTTGCCTCTAGCATGCCCCCTACTGGGTACCTGGCCCACAGCCCAGGCAAGTGCCCTAACTGGGAATTGAACCAGTGATCCTTTGGTTCACAGGCCGGCACTCAATCCACTGAGCTACACCAGCCAGGGCCATATTGCCTTTAGATGGGAACATATGTGGTCCTCTAATACTGTATCGGGGCCCAATGTAATGGATTACAAATGACTTTGAGACACTATACATACAACTTTCAAAGAATAAATAAAATGCTGAGATAAAGAGCAATCACATTAATAGACTGCATACTTTAAGCAGAGATTGTCCAGGTAAATTTAATGCTGCTTTCTCTACATGATATCTTTCTACTAAGGTTCGCTGCCAAATCAATTTGGCTTCATGAAATCCGTTGTCGAATGCTTCTGTTTACCACTTCAATGAGCCAAAGGGTAGCAGGAACTGTAGAGAAGCTCCTTTGAATCTCAGGTTCCTTCTGAACTTGGCAATAGTTCAGTTTCACTATTTCCAGGGACTGTGAATTATAAGAACTCACATATAACTGCATATCCAAAATGCTGCCACTAATAAACCTTGTACTTTGGGGAACCCAATTACCAAGTCTTCCCTGAATATGTACTGTATTACAGTATTTTTTCACCTCCACACTTTGTTTATGCTGTTCCTATTTGCGGGACACATTTTTCCACCACTCCCATTCCTACCTGCTGAATTCTCACTGCTCTTCCTTTAAACTTATTTTAAAATTTTCTAACAAAAATATTCAAAAGCTTATACAAAAATATGAGAAATTTCATTACCGAGGTATTTCATTTCATTAAAGTAGAACGGTTTATCATTTTTTCTGCATTCATTAGCTAAAATTCTTTTTAAAGAATGATCTCTTTTTGAACAATTTGGTTTTCTCAGAGGAAAGGCAAGATAAATATTTCATTGCCTCGTTTCGGTCCTAAGGTGGACAATGACTTTTAAAGCTGCATTATGAACTCATATATTTTGAATAAAAGGAATGTTTCATTTATTGCTGTCACTATTCTTTTCATGTGTTAATTATAACACCTGTGGTCAGTGGGAGTCCCTCCAAGGTGGCTCCCATATCATGTGACCACAACAGATTTTGATGGTTTCTTGTTTTCTTTTGCAGTTCCTATTCCAGATCTTCAATAAGCTAGTTTTCCAAGGGACTCTGTCCTTTCAGAGAGAAACCACACTTAGAGACCACAATGTAGACACTCCCCTATCCTCTGGGTGTACTTTGTGTCTTTCTCTACGAGGCCTTTTCTAATCGCTGTGTACAAAATACCTTACCTTCTATCCAGTTATTCTCTCTCACACCACCTAACCATTCATAATCCTTACTACACTGTTATTGTCTGGGTTAAATATTATTATTTTTAAAGATTTTATTTATTTATTTTTAGAGAAAGAAGAAGGGAGAAAGAGAGGAAGAGAAACATCAATGTGTGGTTGCCTCTAGCGCACCCCTCACTGGGGACCTGGCCCACAACCCAGGCATGTGCCCTGACTGGGAATCGAACCAGCGGCCCTTTGGTTCACAGGCCAGCACTCAATCCACTGAGCCACACCAGCCAGGGCTAAATATTATTTTGTCTATTTACTAACTATAAACTCCATCAGGTAGAAATCTTGTCTTTTCATGTTTTAATCACTATGTCTCCAGGCTATAGCAGCAAAGAGCCTAACATTTAGTTGATGCCAATAATATTCACTTATTTCATGAATAAATGTCACCTACATTATTTTATTTCTAATGTATAATACCCATACTCCTTTGTGTTTTTACCATTCTCAGTTAGAAATGTTTGAGTCAAAATTTCCTTGGATCTTAATTTTCAGATGCTCAAAGTCAGGGGACACCAGGGGACTATTCCAGATTTCTAAGATTATGGCCAGGTAGTTTTAATATAAGAAATAATTTCCTTGGAAAATTAAAGTCAAATTTGACATTCTTCACTATTGCAAGAGAACACGTGTGTATACTCTAAAGCAATGAAAAAAAACACGGAAGTTTATTCCAAAGTTAGCACTAATTTTAGCACGTTAATTTTTTGCGAAGGTTCAAATGAGTCGCATTCCCTGAATTCAGAGAATCATGACATGTGCACAGGAATAAGAGTGTGCACCATAAAATGGGAAGCAACACACAGGTCACTGTCAAATAAATGACAGAATGTGACATAAGCACAGAGACGAGGTAAAGAACATCTGGTATTTACTTAAGTTACATCTAAATGAGCTCTGGTGGGCGAGGCACAATGGACTAAGCACCGGCCTGCGAACCAAGAGGTGGTCACCAGTCCGACTCCATCAGGGCACACGCCTGGGCTGCGGGCCAGGTCCCCAGGTGGGGGCGTACCAGAAGCAACTCACAGATGTTTCTCTCCCTCTCTTTCTCCTTTTCTTCCCCTCTCTAAAAATAAATAAATAAATAAATCTTTTAAAAAAATGAAATGGATCCTCCTTACTGCACAAAACACATCACGTCTAAATGATATGGGACTTTTGGGACTTTTCTTGGTTTAATCTGGGTGAAAGTGGTTGGAGAACACTTCCAACAGAACATGGGCTACTGCATGAGCCTCAGATGATGAGCAGGACTGAATC
This sequence comes from Macrotus californicus, assembly GCA_007922815.1. Lineage (NCBI taxonomy): Eukaryota > Metazoa > Chordata > Mammalia > Chiroptera > Phyllostomidae > Macrotus > Macrotus californicus. The sequence continues at coordinate 3,994 of VMDR010021558.1, read as the reverse complement.
ATATAAAACAAATGAACTTAACAGGCATTTCAAAACATTTACTCCTCTGAACTCTGTTAGCCTTTGCTATAAGCACAGAAAAATCAGACACTAAGAGGACACAGAATTTACTTCAGATCACATAACTAGTTATATTTCAATTCAGAATCTAGTTATTCTAAATCTTTGCAAAAAAAAAAAAAAAACAACAACCCACCATTTTAGAGTGGATTTTATCTAAATCTTTAAAAAATTCTTAAATTACTTTATCTTTTTGTGCATTATAAGTCACAACAGCAATTTCTAGAGCTCTGCACCACAAAGTTGAACTGTATTAAACTGAATGAGCCCTTCAGAGATGAGATGAGGGATTCATGAAACAGACAAACACTGAGACCTTCAGAAGAAAGACTTTATTCAAGTCAGTTCACAGAGGCAGGAATCATGGCTTCTGTGTGCTCCATGCAGCTGTCCAAGATCTCATCTGCATGGGCGCTCAAGAAATGCTCTGTGGCCATTATGGGAAACGTCCTAAATAGCATTTCATGCCTCCAGAAGCATTCTACACTTAATTGGTTTCCCTTTTACATTATGCTTAAAGCTACATCTTATAAATGAAAGACTTATTTATGGAGATATAAAGTCTACCCGAATTAAGTGGTTAAGGAAAATAAATACATGGCTATTTCAAAAAGTATTTTTGTTTTTAAAATCACTCCCCTAGCCCACAACAATACTCTCTAAAACTGGCACACTAGACTTATAAATGTATTTAGGTTTACCTGAGCATCACTTACATATAACGTTGATTTGATTTTCCAAATACAGTTTACTCTGGAAGAGCAGTTTCCATAAAGAGGTACCATCAATACACTCTTTAGAATGTCCAATAACATCCCATTCCAACTTTTAAAAAAGCCATCAGTGTCTTCTGTAAGACCTACTTTGTTTTATCTCTCAATATTGCTCTAACAAGTGAAGCAGCACAAAGGAAGCCACTGTTCAGCAGGCACTGGCAAACGGACTGATAGCTTAACCTTCTGACTGTTTACAGCAGCAGGCTGAGCAGGCGTGTGCTCCATGGCTCTAGCCCCTCCACCCCCACCCCAACATACAGATGGCTCTGTAAAATTATAGGAAACGTTATCTCTATACTATAACTTTCTGTCATGAAATCTTCAACATTATGCAAATGACATTTAAAAATGAACAAGTCTGCTGCATAAGTCGGACACTTCTCAAGCTGATGAAAATTATACAATGACTCTCTTTACTACTATTAAGTGACTTTAATGGCAGTAGAGAACTTCAGCTCCATGCTGAAGGAAAGTTTTGAAATATCTTTCATTGCCCTGTGTATCTCTTCTACCTGCCTACTTCTGAGTCACGGCCCTAGTTAGAGGACTACTGCGTGAGAAGATCCTGGGAAGATGGCAAACTAGGAAGCACCAGGAATCTATCTCCTAGCTCAGACAATAGACTCAATGGCAGAATCTGTCTCATATGACTATGTTGGACCTCTGAAGTCCCTTAAAGGCTTGCCACTTCCAGGAGAATGCTTGGACAGTAAATGAGTTCAATTTTGGCCTATCTCTACTTAGCACAACAGTAATTAACCCCCAGCTCCCAGCTCCCAGCCCAGTGGGAGGCAGCACTGGTTCCTGGAACAGGCTGCATACAGGGCGAGCAATAAAGGGCCTGTCCTCCAAACATTAGAGATCTGTGCTCTGATCACTGCTTTTGATCAAGGAGGTGGAGGCAGAGAGGGGGGCAGCCATTGTTGCACCCCTATTCTCCACCGAGGAAAAGTAAACAGAGCCCAAGGAACCCTTGGGACACCATCAAATGGACTAACAGATGCACCGCAGGAGTATTAGAAAAAGGAAGGAAAGAAAGTGACAGAGAGATTATAGGAGGAAATAGTGATCAAATTTGACAAATGTCTTCTTGCCTAGAATATAAAGAGCCAAGAAGCTCAATGAACTCTAAGTAGAATGAACCACAGTGAGACATATTATAATCAAACTGTCAAAAACTAAAGACCAAGAGAAAATCTTGAAAGCAGCAACAGAGAAGCAAATTGCCACATACAAGGGCTCACCAGTAAGATTACCAGCAGATTTCTCAACAGAAATTTGGGAGGGCAGAAGACAGTGGATCCAAATATTCAAAGCGCTAAAAGAAAGACATTGTCAATTAAGAATGCTATATCTAGCAAAAATGTCCTCCATAAGTAAGGGGGAAATTAAGGCATTTTCAGATAAACAAAATCTAAGGGAGTTTGTAAACACTAGGCCTGTTTGTAAGAAATGCAGAGTGAGGGGAAAGGACCCTAGACATAACCTGAAGTTGTATCAGGAAATAAAGGTAAATATAGGGGCAATTACAAAAGCTAGTATTATTGTAAAAGTGGTCTGTAACTCCACTTTTTGTGTTCTACCTGATTTAAGAGAGTAACACTTTTTAAAAATTGTTAGTCCAAAAGCTAGCATTACTGTTAACTTTTAGTATGTAAGTCCACATTTGGCTGCATTTACTAATGCACTGAAAACCAATTTTTTTGTTTGTTTTTGCACACACAATGTACAAAGATGTAACTTTTGACATCAGTAAATAACCAGGGTAGGGATGACACTGCAAGGGAATAATAGAGTCTTCGTATGCTTCTGAAGTTAAGCTGCTATCATTTCAAATTAAGAGTGCCACAATTTTAGAATGTTGAATGTAATCACAAAGAAAAAAGCTATACAATATACACAAAAGGAAATAAGAAAAAAATTAAAACATTTCATTACAAAAAACTCAACACAAAAGAGACACTAATTCAATGTGACAGAAGTACCTCCTTATCAATAATTACTTTAAATGTAAATGGATTAAACTCTCCATTCAAAAGACAGACTGGCAGAATAGATACAAAAAACATTATCCAACTATCCACTATCTATAAGAGACTCTTCAGATCCAAAGAAGACCACTGCAGTATTCGGGTAGGAATAACAACATCTTCATCTGTGGTGGAGGCGCTAAGACAGAACCAGGCCGGGTACAAAAATATGTCGCAGAGAAAACTGACCTGACTGGTAATGGTCTCTCTAGCTATGGGAAAGGTAACAAGGATGGAGACAACAAAAACGACCCTTTGGATTCTGACCTTAAACAACTGGATGGATGACGGTATATCCCCCAGGCAGGGGGAGGCTATTTAATTACAGAAAAAGTTGTTGGACTATAATATAAATAATACTAACTTTAACAGAAGTGTAAGAAAAGAGGAAAAGCCACTATCTCTCCAAAAATGAGGCATATCAGGAAAATCCATGTAAACTTAAGTATATTAGAACTAGAATTGAAAGAACAAATAGGAATTTGACCAACTGAGAAAGGAAAAAGGGCTTGGCATAACGTAGGTGAAAAAGTGGTGATGTGAAAAATAGCAGGGGGAATGTGGGAGATGAGGTGGTGGAGTAAATTTTAACTTGTAAGCATTCAACTTGTTCTTTGAAGCTGATGCTTACACACATAGTGAATCATTTTTGTTAGTGCCCAGGAGACACTACTCTCAAGGCAATTTTACATGAAGTTATTCTCTTTCTTTAAGAAAGACTCTCCAATGTCTTTCTTTTACTCATTTCAGAATAAAAGCTCCATTACTACCACAGTACTTATAACAGAATCATCACAACACATTTAAGAAGCTATTTCCTTGGAACTGTGGTGTATCATCTTCAGTTAATTCACTGCACTTACACAAAGCACAGAGTGTTGGCTTTCATGTACATGAGAGACATAAAAGCATTTGCCTGAACTCTGCTTAGTTCTCCACTGAATATTATGACAATTTCATAAGAGCAAGTATGTGTATAAATCTTCTTGGGCTTAAACAGAGAGGAAATGGTAAATGTCCCGTTTATATGATGCTGTTGTCAATATGAGTATATAACTTGGAAGTTTGTTGAATAAAAGGCACATTCCCTTTAGGAGGCACAAGGCCAAATCCACCCAGTGTTAAATA
>VMDR010021557.1:0-16762 GCA_007922815.1 Macrotus californicus | reverse complement strand
TGTTTATCTAATTTGCGACCAAATTCAACCAAGTCTGTGAGCATCCTGATTACCAGTGTTTTGAACTGTGCATCTGATAGGTTGGCTATTTCTTGGTCACTTAGTTCTATTTTCTCTGGAGCTTTGATCTGATCTCTCATTTGGGCCATTTTTGTTGTCTTGGCACACCTGTTACGTAGTAAGAGGCAGAGCCTTAGGTATTCACCAGGGCGGGGCAACCCACGCTGCTGCATAGTGACGCTGTAGGTTGGGGAGGGGTCCGAGAGGGAACAATGGCGCCTGCTCCGCTCTCTGCAGGTTTTCAGTGACTTCCCGCGTGACCCACTCCAATTGGGCCCTCTGGTGCTGATTCTGGTGCTGCTTCCCGGGTGGGAGGGCTTGTGTACGCTCTAGGACCCTGTGGGTCTCTCCAACGAGCTTTCCTGTGAGGGTGGGAGTTTCCCTCCGCCCCCACAGGAGCTTTCAACCAGAGGCTCTGAGGCTTTGTTTCCCTGAGCTGGAACTCTGGGTTGCGGGGTCTGTCTCGCTCCCCAGTTGTTCCTCCCCGTTTATCCGCACGAGGGAGTGGTACTCCCGGTCCGCAGCCGCCAACTCTCCCGGCCAGCTGCGCCTTTCCCCGGTCTGCCAGCCGCTGCCCCGCGCAGGTCCTCTCCGGCCCGTCTCGCCCCTCCTACCTGTCTGGATGAAAGTTTCTCCTTTAGTTCCTTGGTTGTCGGACTTCCATACAGTTCGATTTTCTGTCAGTTCTGGTTGTTTTTTGTTTTAAAATTTGTTGTTGTCCTTCTTTTAGTTGTACGAGGAGGCACAGTGTGTCTACCTATGCCTCCATCTTTGATCTCTCTGATTTTTATTTTTGAGATAGATCTTTTCAGTCACTGCATGGCCTTTTAGATGGCAAGGAGGTAAGAAGCATGTGCTCAGCTTGCCTCGCAGAATACTTACAAATGGTGGGAGTCAGCTGCTGTTGGCAGTGTGCTACGTTGTTTCATAAGTGGTACCAGACCATATGCTCAGGAAGAGTGTTCTGTAAACTCTTTGCAAGAATTTATTCCCTAAGCTTCTACAGTTGGTTACTTACAAAGTCCCACCATCATTAGCAACTTTTTATCCATTATGTCTATGCTTATAACTGTTAGCAGATAATCCCTTTAAGATGCTCTTAATTCCTTATATAATTATCATTTTCTATATGTTTTGGTTTTACCTTTTTATAGTCACATTAAAACAATAGATAATTTGCTTCCCTGGAGGGCAGTGCTCTCTGGTGAAGTTTGGGTGGCAGCTGAGCACAGAAAGTGTGGTGAGACCGCTGTCTCGGCAGTCTTAGGGTGTGATGGGGTATGCCACTTCTTAAGGAAGAGTTATTTTGTTGCACCTAAGTCTTAGGGATTGGCTTATGTAGATATAAGAGTGTTCCTTTTGTATTAACTGGCAACATCTGAATGATATGTCTTTGATTATCTGTTTGCATTGTCACAGAAATGTATTGGAGGGATGCCTTTACATGACTGAATTTTATACAGTCATGATTTACAACAGGGGTTGGATAGTAACTATTTTCAGCTTTGTTGGCCCCATGATTTCTGTTGCAACTACAAAGTCATACCACAACAGGTAAATGAATGAGTGACCGGGTCCCAGTAAGCCTCATGGACCCTAAGTTTGATTTTCATATAATTTTCATGTGCTATGAACTTTTATTTTTTGTTTGATCCTTCCCCATTAAAAAAATAGAAAAACCTTTCTAAGCTTATGGGGTATACAAAAATAGGTGGTGGGTGGGGCTTGCCAGGCCCTAATTTAGAAGGTTATGTAATGACATGGAAAATATTCGTAATATTTTAAGTGAAAAAGAGCAGGCTACCGGATAGTATGTATAGAGTGCAATCCCATGTGTGTAAAAAAGCAGCGGTCGGTATACAGACAGCACTGGGAGAAGAAATATCAAAATATTCATGGTGATTTTCTCTTGGTGGTTAGATTATGGGGTAATGTAAACTTCTGTTCATTTGTATATTCAGAATTCTGTACCCTGAATATTTATGTTGTTTAAAGTAAGCGTTCCTATACCAGAAAAATGTTATTTAAAAGTGACAGATCTGTATATTTGTAGCAAAACTGGCTTATTTAGAGTTAATTCGTTTGATAAAATCTGTTTTGTTTACCCTCTGCTCCATTTTTAGCCGACAAGTCCCAAATTTGGAAAAGCTGACTCGTATGAAAAACTGGAAAAGCTAGGGGAAGGATCTTATGCTACCGTATACAAAGGAAAAAGCAAGTAAGTTCATTCGTTTTTGAACATTTCTCACGTGCAGTTACCTACTCTCTTCATACTAAGTCACAGCACATTTAAATAATTTTCATTTAATAGGTAATACATTTCCCCCCTCAAGTTTTGTTGTTGTTGTCGTTCTTTCAGCAAGTGTGACAGTCAGTAGAACTTTCCTCCGCCGGCAAACAGCTTTGCAGACTTGTCCAGTCTCTCTTTTCTTTGTCCTGCTCCTTCCCCATTTGTCTTCTCTTTCCTGTAGTTGGAGCCCTAGGATGAGGCCCCATTTCCAGGTGAATGACAGGATTCATTTCTCAGGGAGGGGTAGTGTCTGCAGAAGAGTCCTGGTTTCACAAGGGGTTTCACAAGGCCAAGTGTATTGGCTGTTCCGGACTTCTTTGCAAATGATCTTTTAACTCCATCTTTCAGAGGTTAATTAAAAATACTGCATAGTCTTTCCTTTTTCCTGCCTGTCTGCTTTGACATCATGCTGCATATATTTTAACAAAGAGAAACAACCCTTTCCCCATTTGCCCCCTTCTGCCCTGCTACCCTGGGGTCAGGGTGCCTATTGGGATCCTTAGCAAGCTCACCCTCCACATATTTCTGACAGGCTTCCCTCTCTCCCTGAATGAGGAAGTGTTATTAATACAGTGTTAGTGTATTTGGTGGCAAGTAGCTCATAGAAAACTTACTACTATTTCTGAAATAACTGCAGTAGACACAAGCCTTGTTTCACCTTAGTCACATCAACAAATAACATTGAAAAATAATTTTCTAAATTATCCCTGTTTTTGTGTTCTTTCAGTCATGAAAATTAGGAAATTTTAAGCTAAGTAATTAAATAAAAAAGAAATACAAAAGACAATTCTCTGAAGCATCATCTAAAAGACATAATTGGACATTTTGACTGTATGCTGATTTCAGTGGTTTTTGTTTTTATGGAGTGTATTCTTATACCTTCGTTAATGATTTTTGAGTTAAGAAGATGAAAGAATATTGCTGACAAAGCAAGATATGTCCGGAAGGAAGTGCAGAAGTGTGTCAAAAATACGAGTAAGTAAAAAATACGAGTATAAATTTCAAGACCTCAGATGTTTGAAAACAGGGTCTTTTCTTTTTATTTGAGTGAAAAATAAACATCGCGGGGAATAAAAAACAAAGCAAACTCTAGAGGGTTATTTGTGACTTCTCTCTGTCGCTTGAGCACAGCTGAGTGTCACGGCGAGGGTCCGATGGCCGAGCTGGTTTTGGGGGGTGGTGTCCCAGATTTGAAATTTTTCCTGAAGGAAAACAATGAGTGCTTTGCTGCATAAAATTTCCCTGCACGTTTAATGTTAATAACATGAAGGTGACTACCCTGGACTGAGCAGGCAGGTTAAATATGATATGGCATCTGCATTGTCTTCACAATGCCCTGTAAGGTCCTGTTACTGCCCTCTCTGCTTGACCAGGAAACTTCGTGCTTGGAAAGTTTTAGCCACTCGTCCAAGTTCAAGCAGGTACTGAGTGGCACTCTTTGTTTTGGGTCATCTCTCTCTGGTTTGAAGCCGTGATTTTCCTAACCAGTCTGCTCCAGCACTTCCTCAGTGTAAGGCCATCCTTGGAAAGAGTTGAACCTTGTTGAGTGTTCCAGATGGTTCTCACATATGCTCTGACTTGGTTTAATCATGAATCAAACAGAAGCAAACTTGCAATTTCGTTATAAGGAAACAAACCAATCACTTTGAAGTGCCTGCCCGCAGAAGATGTGCTCGGCTGATTTCCAAATGCAAGTTAACAACTCTATTAAATGTTTAACTTTAAGATTTATATCACAATCCTGGTGGTTGAAAAAATCCTCCATCTATTATGCCTGAATCAAAGGAAGACTGCCTTCTAAGTTCCTGCAGTCTTTGAGAAGGATGGTTCTGGGCAGCTAATACTTTTCACTCCAGTGGGTCTCAATGTATCTCGTCGGCGTTTTCGCAAGCAGTTTCAAGCCTGCTGGCCACACATAGTGTTTAATTTCCTCCAGCTGGAGATGAAAGCCATTGGCCACTTATTTCCTTTAAGAGATGACAAGCTGTGCCTGCTTGCTTTAAGGTGCAAGGTCAGGCCAGAGAACAATAGTTACATGCCATCCAGCAAGACTCAAGAGCTGCGTTTCGTTGGTGCATCCGCTGAAGAGCTACATAAATTAAAGAGTGTGCTGAATGTTGGGATCCCTGTTGCCGCATCCTCCCCACTCTCCCATAAGTATCTGCAGCCCTGCCTCTGTCTTTAAACATTGCTTTTAGCATCTTCCCCAAAAGCAGCTATGGTTACCTGGCACTAAAGCTGCCTGGCGTGTGTAGGGATGGTGCTGATTTTTGGTTTGAGAGCATTTTACGTATGTCCATTTACACAAGACAAGTTTGGAATTTGCCACGAACCTCATTGCATTGAGCCAGAGAGGGCTGCTGACACAAAGGGCCACAAACTGGGCCACAAACTGGGTGGCTTGAACAAGAAATCAAGCCTCTTACAGTGCTGGAGGCCAGAGTCTCAGATCAGGGTGCCGGCAGAGTCGGTTCCCTCTGCGGGTTGGCTCCGTGAGGGAGACCCTGTGCCCTGCCTCTCTCCTGGCCTCTGCCATGGGCTGGCAGGCTGTGGCTTTGCTGGCGTGTAGGTGCATCACCCTGACCTCTGCCTTCGTGTTCACATAGTGTGCTCCCTGTGTGCGTCTGTCTCGGGGTCCAGACTCCCCTTTTTGTAAGGACTCTGGTCATATTGCACGACCTCAGTGTAAGTTGCTAACCTCTGTGAACACCCTGTGTCTACATAAGGCCGCATTCTGAGCTACTGGGGGTGAGAGCATCAACATATAAGCACATCAACAGATCTCTTTTGAAGGACACAGTTCAATCCATAACACGAATTTCAGGCCTCACTAACTTGGCATTGTGTTTATGACAGTGTTTTTCTTTTCCTACGTATGGTATTTAAAAGCCGTCTTTTATTTCGTGGTTCTTCTTTAAATATTATAAGCAAATGATATCTCCCACCCCCCAGCAAGAGGTCTGTGTCATTGTTGATTTTGGTGTAGTAGTTGCTGTTAGCCAAAAATTTAGAAGCTTGAGAAGGAACAGAAAGGGTTTTTGTACTCTTGGATTCTCTCGAGTTTCGTATTCCTGTAGGAACAGGTAGGTCAGGGAGTTGACCGAGAGGTCTCTACTGTGTAACCCCTTTAGTAACGAATTTGGTTCTGAAGGTTATGGCTGAGTAACTTGCAACTATATCAAAATGCAAGACTCAAAAATAAAGTACTGTTTTTCAAAGCTTTCAACTTTTTATATTTGAGTGGAGATTGTTTTTAAAGCAAGTGTTCCCCAGCTTCAAAATTATTTCTTTGGGCACGTGTGTGTTTGTATTTGGGGCAGGGCGGTGACTTATCATCACTGTCACTATTAGTCTCTGTGCTGGTTTGTTTTCCTGACGATGGTCTTCCTCCTAAATTCCTTTAATATTTCATATAGGTATTCATAAAAACACATTGTGTAATACTTCGCATTTCAAAACATGTGGCGTTTCAAAAGCTCTTTAATTCAACACCTTGAAGTCATCTCTTTACCTCTCAGTTTTCCAGGGATGTTTATATGTTAAGACACTTGTGAGTACATTTTCTGAGCTTATTCAACTGACGAGTGTTTATTATGTTGTTTTTGTGCCTTTTCTATGCTGTAGGTGAAAAGCAGGTATCTGAGATGTGGATTCCGATGTCAGGAGCGTTAACAGTCTTGAAGGGAGATGGTCCGAATGCAGGACTAAGTCTGTAAAGTTAGAAAGGAGCGTGGTCTGTATGAGCTAGAATGTGGTAGACAAGGCCAGGCAAAACGGTGCATGGATTCAAAAGGAAGGGAGGGAGAATGGTGTCGACTGAAGTATTTTAAATGTGTTCTCTCTAATGGTGAGTGTTTGAGTTCACAGATTTATTTGCTCCTTTTTAAATTTTATTTTTCAATTACAGTTTCCATTCAACATTACTTTGTGTTCATTTGAGGTGTACAGCATAGTGGCTAGACAATCACATACTTTGCAAAGTGCTCCCCCTGATATTTCCAGTACCCATCTAGCACTACACAGAGTACTTGTGATATCATTGACTGTCTTCTCTCTGCTGTGTTTTACATCCTGTGTATTCTGTAACTGCCAGCTAGTACTTCTAATTCCTTCCCAATTGTCACCCAACCCCCAAGACCCCTTCACTGTGACATCTGTCAGTCTATTCTCTGTATGTGTAAGTCTGTTTCTATTTTGTTTGTTTATTTTATTCTTTAGATTCTGCGTGTAAGTGAATTTATATGATATTTTTCTTTCTCTAACTGACTTATTCCACTTAGCATAATGTTATCCTCTAGATCCACCCATGTTGTCACAAATGGTAAGATTTCATTCATTTTTATGGCCAATATTCCGCTGGATGTGTATAGCACAGGTTTTTTGTCCACTCGTCTGTGATAGACACTCGGTTTGCTTCCAGAGCTTGGCTATCGTAAATAACGCTGCAGTGAATATGGGGGTGCATATGTTCTTTTGAGTTCGTGTTTTGAGCTTCTTTGGGTATACACCGAGGAGTAGAAGCAATCTGTGGATTTAAGCCATTCCTGTCAAAATGCCAATGACATTTCTCACAGAACTAGAACAAGTAACCCAAAAATCCGTGTGGAAACACAAGAACAGCGAGAGTGGTCTTGAAAAAGAAGAACAAAGGTGGAAGCATCACACTCTTCGTCCGACATTGAACAGCACCTCAAGGCCATGGTAATCAAAGCCGTGTGCTTCCGGCATAAACACCGACTCTTAGGTCATCTGCTTTAAAATTGAGGCTCCCTCGTCACTGTGTGTGTTTGTGGCACTCCTCGTCACAGTTCCCTTTTGGGGCTTTGTTCTCCAAGTAAATATCATGAGATTTTCACCTGCGTTAGTAGGCTTCCACTAGATCTGTTAAAGGCTAAGGGCCTGAAAGTAAAAGCACACTGATTCATTTTGATTATTGTGTGAACTTTGATTAAGCAAGGGTGTTATGTTTGAGTGGTAAAGTGGGATTGCCTTTAAGCCATATAATTTGAGAGAGGTTGGTGGGTTGTTACTATGGAACACCTCTGAATGTGTCCATGGTAGTTAAAAGCGACAATTGCTGGCCACCTCAGCTCCAAAACGTGAGACATGGTGGGAGCCACATGCTCCTTGGTGCCCCAGGATCTGTTGGTGGAGCACATCCAGTCCTTCTGAGTCCCACAGGCTCCTGACCCTGCCACAAGTGGTGAGACGCCGTGAGTCTTTACACCTGCCTGGACAGAGTCCTCTCTTTTCTTTCCTACTTTATCTAGGGGGTGTGAGGCTGTAGCTGCTCGCTTTAGATTTTCTCATACTTCTAGTGTCATTTAGAAAAAGAAAAACCTTGCTCTTGTTTCCATCTCTGGAATTATAGTATTGGACTTACTCTGACAAAGCATTGTGCAGATGACCCTGATTTCTGGTCATTTTTTTCTGCTTATCTTCAGTTTTGGTTGAGGTGAAGATGCAAAGCTTTACTCCTGCGGGAGCCTGCTAAGCACGGAAGCCTGCCCACAGTGGTTTGTGCCAGCCCTAAATTGTTATCTCAGAGGTGAATAAGGACAATGGAGGAGTTTGCTCCCTCTATGTAACACAAGACCTATGTGATTGAAAGTGCCAATCTTTTAGCATTTCACCCTGCTAATCGGTGCCGAATTATTGAACTTGAATGAAACGACCTCATAAATTGAGCGACTCGCCCAAACCAAGACTGAAATATACTAAACACATTTCAAAGAGCTCTTCAAAGCCCTGGGAGAAAGAGCAGGAAGAAATGCTGTTAATTAAAACAAGCAGCAGTCAGAAGAAAGACAGTGGCAGGCAACTACCTTTTCAGAATACGTGAGATTAAAAAGGTGGCTTTTTCTGCTCGCCCTGAAGTTCAACTCCATTGCAACATTATCAGGAGGAGTTTGAAGAATTCTAAAAGTCAGAAATGCTCAGATGGAAAACGCTGGACTCCTGGTTCACTGAAGTTTCGATCTTTAGTGTTGACACGTGGAGTGTTGTGCTGACTTCCAGTGTCCTGAGAAGTTTCTGCCCACGAATGGGAACTCTGTAGCGGAGAGAGGCACATCTGGATGACTTTGTAGGAGCCCTGCTGCAGGCTGCTCCCGAGGCCCCCTCTCTGTTTCTCATTAGGGCTGCTTTGATTTCTTTTAGACTCTGGCTCCATGGGCCAAAGCTTATATCACAGCTCACTTCCAAGATCAAGCCTGTGTCCACACTATTAGTCACAGCATCAGAAAATGCTAGTGTGCTATTATAGTGCAATCAGTGTTTTATAGTTTAGTGCACATGATACAGGACAGCATACAAGACAATTGAATTTCTAAAAGAAGCGAATGGACTACATGGATTTTACTCCATATGATTTTCAGACCTGGTGCTCCTTATGTAGAGGTAAAAGTTGAAAAAGTAGAGTTCTTATCCTTACCTAGGCCCAGGAGGATAATAGGCCACCCACCAACATCTGCTGATTTTATTTTTCAAAAACCAGAAAGTCCATTCAGATGGCAGATTCAGCCCTGACGTCCTTTAGAGCAGAAATGCAAGGCATGAGCGTCCGGCTCATGGGTGCAGCTGGCTTCACTTAGCGTGTGGCAGATAAACAAACGACGCCTAATCTTTCAGACAATAGTGACAACGAGGGTATTGTTTAGGCAAGAGGCATGATTTCAATTATTAGACTAAACTGCACAGGGATACCTTTCCTATTAGACAATGTTTGAATGTTTTGGCCTCTCTTGCTCGTTTTTTTTTTACTAGGGTTCTGTGATCACTTGATTGGGAGCCCCTCAAAACAGCCAGTGATATTTTCTGTCTCCAAAGTTGAGGTCATGTATCAGCTATGCCCCGCTGGTAAAAATGGAGGCATTCTTTGGATAGTAGAAGAATAAGAGGTGGTGTGGAAATTTCCAATGACTAGAATGATGGGGCTCCTGCGATCTCTCTCCCATAGGCCAGTTTAGGTAGTTTTTGAGGAGGACCTAGAGGAAGGACACGATGATAAGACTGGTTTCCATTTAAAACTACCCACGTCTCTGAGTTGTTCCATTATTATTATCACCCTTTTAGTTTAAACCAGGATGCTAGGGAAGTGGCAGGTTTCTCGTCTAAGCCAGTGGTTCTCAGTCTTTCTCCTCAGGGTACATTTGATGACATCTGAAAACATATTTTTGGTTTTCACAGCTTGGGGAGAGGTGGTTGTATTTATTACTCACATCCAGAAAGTAGAGGCCAGGGATACTGTTGAACCACCCGACCAATGAGCAGGGCCATCTTCTGCGGCAGAGAATTATTTACCTCAACATCATAGTACCAAGGTTGAGAAATGCTTGTCTCAACAAGGAATGTATGGAGGCAGTGTTTATCTAAAAGATGTCCTGCCCTGGTTGGTGGGGCTCCATGTATTGCATGCTGGCCTGAGGACCAAAATGTTTCCTGTTTGATTCCCAGTCAGGGCACATGCCTGGGTTGTGGGCCAGGTGCCCAGTTGGGGGCATGAATGAGGCAACCGATCTCTGTTTCTCTTGTACGTCATGTTTCTCTCTCTTTCTTTGTCCCTCCTTTCCCCTCTCTCTAAACATAAATAAATAAAGTCTTCAAAAATAAAAGATCTCCTTCCTGTAAAGGTGTTTCCTAAGGCCCTGTGGTGTTCTGCGTGCTAGGCCAGGCGGAGGTTACGTGAGCACACCTGAGCTTCCCTGCTCATGGAGACATCGTCCAGCTGGGCAGGCAGAGAGCAATCACCTTAGCAGACATGTGTGTGATTTTAAGTTGTGTAAAGAAAAAAAGATCTGTGAGAAAGAATCAAGATAGACAGTGGTGGGTTATATCTGTTTGCATGAGACAGGGATAGGCAGTAGGTATGCTTTCGATGGATGGACGTTGGAAGCCTTGCTGAGAAGGGGACAGTTATGCTGAGATCTGAAAGAGGAGGTGTGACCAACCAGGTAAAAAGTAGGGACAAGCATGTTCTGGCCAGATCCAGAGCAGAGCTTGGTAGGCTCTGCAGACTCAGAGAGCCTCGTGTGACTGGGGACATTAGATATATTCAGGGAGATTTGGATGAATTGAGTTTGGAGAAGCTGGTAAGGCCTGGAGGTCATCTTAGGAATGTTCCGCGTATACCTCATGGCAAAATGAACTACCCCCAAACTTAGAGAGTTAAAGCAACACTGTTGTTTAATTTGCTGCAGTTGGGGAAGGGCTGGGCAGGAGAGGTTCGTTCCTGTTCCATGTGGTATTGTTTTGTGCAGCTTGACCAGGGTGTGAGGGATCATGGTCACGTGGTTCACTCACGTGGCTGGAACGCTGCAGCTGGTTCTCCACATATTTTGGGCTTTCTAACAGCATCCTATCCCAGGTGAACATCCAATGACTTGGGGAGTGAGTAGGTGCCTGGGTTCAGCTCCAACATGTAAAGTGTTGTTGCTCTCATCCTTACAAAGAGAAAAAGCTGGGCAAACTGAAAATCAACAAGTTTCCTTCAGTTCATCCAAGGACAGATGTCACAAGGAAAACCACTGTGCTTAACTCGGCAGAGACAGGCACATCAGGGTAGACATAGCCACACCCTCCTTACCTGGAGCACAAGCTGCTGGAGCCATAAACCGGTAGGAATGCCTACAGAGTAATTTTGATGGATGGCTGGAGACTGAGTGTGGTCTAATATGAGAGTGAACACTCCCGGGGGCTGCAGCTGTAGAGACCCTCACGTTTTCTCAGACTCTGCCTCCAGGAATCCCGGTGGGGTCTCACACTGAAGACCCCGGAAAGAAGATCCTTCTGTGGCTCTGGCAGTGGCAGTGGGAGAGGAGTCTGTGAAATGTACCCGGAGCATCTCTATCACAAAAGCCTCCTCTGCAGGGAAAGCCTTTGCTGGAACTTACCCTGCCTTGTGAGAGGGATTTTTCTCCCACTCAGTCTCTGCAGCCTCCAGGCTGCCTCACTAAAGTGGGAGAAACCGTGGTCAGTAATGGTCAGGGCCTCAAGGAAATACACTGGGAACTCTGCGGTCAGGGAGGGCAGTAGGAGTCGCAAGGAAAAGGCTATATCATGATTGGCACACCCACAGAAGAGAGAATGGGGCAGAAGCATTTGAAGTAATAATGGCAGAGAACTTTTTAAAATTCATGACAGACATCAAACCACAGATTCATGAAGCTCAGAGCACATCATATAGGCTGTATATAAATACATATGAGTACATACACACAAATACCCACACCTAGGCATATGATATTCAAACTACAGAAAAACAGAAAGAATCTTGAATGAAGCTAGAGGAAAAAGTACTTTACCTGTAAAGGAACAAGGGTAAGAATTACATCAGATGGACACAGACAACAATGGTGATTGCCTATGGGAGCGGAGCGGGGAGAGGTACAGGAGGGTACAGGGGGGATAAATGGTGATGGACGGAGACCTGACTTGGGGTGGTGAACACTCAATATAGTGCACAGAGGATGTGTTGTGTAATTGTGCACCTGAAACCCATATAATTCTGTTAAATAGTGCCACCCCAATAAAAAGATAAGTATAATGATATAAAAAGATTACATCATACTTTTCATGAGAAACCAAGCAAGCAAGAAGAGAGTGGAGTAGAATCCTTAAAGGAAAGACTTTTAAAAAATCACCAACATAGAACTCTATATTAATAAATATCCTTCAAAAGTGAAGGAGAAGTCAAAACTTTCTCAGGGAAAAAAACCCAAACCAACCAAGGGAACTCATTGCTAGTAGACTTGCCTGTAACAAATGCCAAGAGGAGATCTTCGGGCAAAAGGAAAATGATATAGTTTAGAAACTTGGATCAACGTTAGAGAAGGAATAAATGAAAGTAAAATAAAATCTTTTATTTTTCTTAGCTGATCTACAAGCACACTGTTTATTGAAAACCATGACAGGGACAGTGTATTGGGTTATTACCGTGTATTGATAAGTGAAGTGAGTGACAGCAGTGTCACAAGGGATGGGCAGTTGGAAGTGAGAACACTCTGTAACAAGGTGTCTGTGCTGCTCATGAAGCACTATGGTGTTATTTGAAAGGGGACTTAGATTAGTTAGAAACAAATCAGAGGAGGCAGGAAAAAAGGGCAGAAAAGGACAAATACAATGAATAGAAAACAGTTACAAACAGGATAGATGTTAACATACTGAGTTCCCTTGCTACTCATAGCATAAATGAGAGGCTCAGAGTAATTTCAGGTAGTGGACGTGGCGGAAATCTGAAGCAGGAATTAATGAGTAAACTGAGGCTTGGGTGAAATCAGGTGCTTGGAGAGCTCCACGCTGACAGGTTACAGCGTCAATGAGTTTTAGTCAAATACTTAGAGTCTGTTTAGCATTGGTGCATACAAAAAGTATACTATGCCAGTGGGAACAATGCTCGTAATGGAGAGATGGCACGTTGCTGAAAAATCTGGGACTGCCAATGGCATAGAGTAATCAGGTACTAGATTAGATTGTGGACACTGTGGACTGGGACAGTGTTGAAGAAGGTGAGATCCTGGCAGGCCAGGATCAGAAACCAAAAAGACTTGGGTTTGGTCTGACTCTTTCCCTAAGTATTCTTGGGTTGCTGAGGAAGCTGAACTTTAGGCTCTGGATTGTTGTCTCATCATTGGGCTCAGGAGTGATACATACTCGTGTCTCAACAAGGTAACTTGTGTCTCAGTAAGATCTGAAAATGGAAAAGATGAAACAAACTCTGCCTTCTAGCTGGAAAAATATCTCAGCCTAAAAAAGTCTCAGACAGAAAGGAAATTATTTTAAGGATTTCAGGCCTGAGACATTTTTCATGCTTAATGGTTGGTTCAAGAAAACAGACATCTTTTTCCCTGTATAAACAAATTCTTTGCAAATTTAAGAGATAATTCTACCTGTGGTTCAAAATGGTCTCTTTGGGATTGCTGTGTTTTAAATTGTCTCTGTTTTCAAGGACTTCAATCAATGGTCCCCCAGATCCACCAGCATTGCCTGAGCTGTGGAAAATTATAAGCACTAGGTGCTTTGGTTAACAGGTGAAAGCCCCGTTGTAACTCAACTGAGAAGAAGATAGAAGTCATTCCTAATTGGCCTGATGGGTGAGACAAGAGTGAATTCGGAAGCAGCTTAGCAGCCAGCACGGGTACAGACAGACGAAAAGACCCCTGAGGAAGCAGAAAAGGAACCAAAGGCTTTTGTTGTGCCTCTGATGAAACCTCTTAGGAGAAAGAACAGGGGAGTGGAGATATTGAGAAACCAAATAAATCTTACAAAGGAGCCCCACTGGGGATCCCAGAGGAAGCTGAGTTCCTAATGGGAAGACAATGGGCTGGGTTTAACTAAGTTTCACTTCATGTTCCAGGGAGCGTTTCGGGTTAAGCTCTGGAGGGTGGAGGTCCCCTGGGACTGTGCCCAAAGTAAAGCATAGAGGATTTTTAAATTAAAATAGAATATATCTCATCTCTGAAGGAAATAGAAGAGATGAAATAACAGAACAAGTATTTCAGATTGGACAAAGGAAGAACCAAAGAAGATGAGAGGGATTGCTGGAGAGGTAACAAGAGAACCAGGCAAGTACCAAGGAGGGGAGAGAATTGCAGGAGTGGATGATGAGGTCAGGTTTTCAGCAGGGTCACACTGGACAAGTCCCGAAAGAGTCCATTAAATTTGCAATTAGGAAGGTTTTTCCTAAGAACGTGTGTGGAGGACCAGTGGGGAAAGCGGCCTACTTACTTTGGGTTGACGAGAGAGAGAAAGGGACAATGGAAATGGAGACTGAAGTGCAAGCTGTTTGAGAATTGAGGCAGAGGCGGAAAGCTCAAGAAGGGAGAGAAGCGTTTTTTTTGTTTGTTTTACTTTTAAGCTAAATGGGAAAGAAGTGAGTGTGACATAGATTCTAACAAAGGAGTCAGTAAAAGGGGAGAGAAAATGACTAAAGAAAACACTTGGAGAATACTATCTTGATTTAGAAATCTGAGGAGCTCTGCTTCCTCTGTCACTGGAACCTATTTCATGCATCCGAAATAACTGGTCTCCCCGTTTCTTGTTCTGATAATATATAGATCGAAAATAGCCGTCTTTATTGCCAGCTTCATCTCGTTTAGGACTTAGACCTGTAAGAATATTACCCTGAAACCTCTCTTCTCTCTTTATTTGTATTCTTTAAAAATTCAGTTACCTCATCGAAGTCTGTGTAGAACAGGGGTGTCAAACTCATGTTCACCGGGGGCCACATCAGCCTCATGGTTGCCTTCAAAGGGCTGAAGGGAATTTTAGGACTGTATGAAGGTAACTGCTCCTTAACTGGGGGCCAGGAGCTCAGTGTTGCCGCCGGGCAGAAACAAGGTGGAGGGCGGGATTCGGCCCATGAGCCGTGTGTTTGCTTCCTGTGGTGTAGAGCACTGGTTTCTCTTCTTGGCCCCTGTTACTCTGTTGATACTAGTTGTGATTTTTAGATAACAATATCAATTTTTGTGACTCTTTTTTTGATGCTATCTTTCTCTTGCAATTTAGGGTTATGAAATAAAGTTGATATTTATTGAACACGGAGTTAAGCTTCATTTTTTTTCACCTATAAAAATAGGACATTGATCTCACCCAGCTGTGAGGAGTGTATGTGAATGGATATGTGTGCAGTGGTCAGGACACTGTCACACATACAGTGCATGGTCAGTGCATAGCAGCTATCACTTGTTTATTTGTTTCTAATAACAATCCTAGAGAAATCTTTGAAATAAGACTATTTCCCATTTTACGGATTGAGAAACTGAGGCCCGTTCAGTTTGGGTAGCCTATGATCACACAGCTGAGGGGCAGAGCCAAGGTTCAGGCCCAGTCAGTTCCGGCTAGAGAGCTGAGTTATAATTTTTATTTCCTTCCTTTTTGGGGGGGAAGATTGAAATTTGAAATTAGAACCTATTCTCTACTCTTTCGCCAATGATCGACTCTGAGGACACCTGGCTGGTTTCTCCCATGATCCTCCTATTTCCTGTGTGCCAGTGGCGCAATTTCTCTTTAGTTGTCTGTCGTCCGCATTCTCTGCTGTTCCCAGCAACCGCACAGTGACATCACAGGTGCCCCCCAGGCCCCCCCAGTGATTTGTGGCTTTCCCTAGAGTAGGTGCCCGAATGAAACAGAGCACCTGCTGTTCCGCTTTCCCTTCTGTCGCACACGTTTAGTTTGGACAAGGTTTCCATTCCATGGCTGCCTTTTCATTGCGTGCCTCAGCCCAAGATTTGATGGCGCCCATTTCTCTCACGACCTTCTTATTCCACTCATAGGGCAAACATAGCTCCTGCTCTGCCAGCACCTTTACATCCCCTTTATCCTTCTCATAACAATGGAGGAACTGATATCTAATATGATAGCAAGAATAGCATGTTAAAAAGTAAACTTCTTTGAAATAGGTTTTTGAGTAAGTCAGGAACTCAGCACTCTTGAGCTACCCCCCTCCCCAAAGTGTGTGCCCACCACTGGCTTTGAGTGTAGTTAAGCCTTCGAATTTAAATTAAGAGGAAGAAATGATTGTCTCTACCTGTTAAGCCATTAGAAAGTCTTGCCAAATTTTCAGTCTTTGTTCTTATTTTTAGCCACTTCTTTATGTATTTGTATTTAAGTACATTTATATTCTTTGTATGTATTTATTCACACAAACTTTTAGATGACTTAATTAATTTATCAATCATTTTTGTGGTGGTTGATGATGTTACCTGAGGTAATTTACCATTGATCTACCTGTTTAAAAAAAAAAAGCCTTATGTAACTAATAAGACCTGGGGAGAACAAATGTATTTCAGCTTATTTTGTCTAATAAAAATGATTATGTGGATGATGCTTCCTCAAAAATGCAACTGTTGAGGCTAACATGGTCAGGTCTCTAAATAGGAACAATATTAGGGGCACACACACACACACACACACACACACAATATATTTCACTTGCTACTTTTTAGAAACTTTCTATTGTGTCATATATGTTTACATAGTGCACGAACATACACATACCCACATACAGATATGAAAAAGATAGCTCTGAGTTGACAGGTTGAACGATGGGCTAAGTTTATACACCTGAGTGGTGATGGAGCAGCAATGAAAACCTGGGTGTCTCAACCTCTCATCTGTCATTTTCTTTCTGTGCTTCAGAATTGGGGCCGTTCCATCCATCGAGATAAGTAGATCTCCCTGTTTTTGAAAAATATCCTCTATAATTCAGCCTCTATAATACTTTCAATTTAGTCTCTCAAGATGAATGAGTTTTGTAGCATAGTGATTGCATGCTTATCCGACACATGATTAATCTTGTTTCCTCAACTTTCTGAACTTCATAGTCTGAATTTCACTTGACTAATTAGTGGTCTGGATTTTTAAGATTGTGGTAAAAATAAGAAAATAAGGAATGCATTTTCTTGAAAAATTTGT
>VMDR010021556.1:0-16764 GCA_007922815.1 Macrotus californicus | reverse complement strand
CCACACAACCCTACTCACACAACCCCCTCACACAACCCCCCTCACACAACCCCCATCACACAACCCTCCTGTCAGACTGTGCTACCCTGTCATCCTACTTCTCCCCACCCAGTTCTCCCCAGCCTCATTTCTTCCTCTCAGTAAAATAAAAACCAACCTGTTTGCCTCATTCTTAACATGCTTACCCTTCCCCCACCCTGCAGAATCCTTTCAAATGAAGTCTCTCCTTACTAAGTTCAGATTAGTTTTTTTTTTTTTAATTTGACCCTAAACACTGGAAACCATCACAGTTGAGTATAATATACTTCTTTTTTTTAACTGCAGTATTTGAAGAGTTTAATGTTTTTTCAGTTCAACAGATAAACTCTTTATTTGTAATGGGGCACAAAAAACTAAGTGCCTTCAAACACTATAATCACAAAGCAAGATGCTGGCTTCATGAGAGCCCTAAGAGTGACTGAGACTGAAGTGACAGCAAAGACCTGTCTTCCATCCCAAGCTCATGCCAAAATATGTGCTCACTGAGTGGAATGGCTGCATAATTTTTTCTTCCTTTTCTTTCCTTTTTTTTTTGTCCTACATACATATGGTTGAATTTAGGTAAGTGTCTTTCCCATACTCTAAACCACTACAATAGAAAGGGAGACAAAAGAAAGTATAATGAATCTCATCTATCAGGAATCCTCAGAGGATGTGTCTGTCACTCTGAAACATGGAAGATTTGCTCACTTAAATCTCTTTATGGAAATCTTTCTGAATTGTATTGCATATTTTATTGCTTTCTTAAATAAAGTACTCTAAATATAACTTAACCTTTTCTTGGATGATGTACAATGATCTTTATTTGAAAATGAAATTCCACTCTAGTGTAGCGCAATGATGACTGCATGATCTACTCCGGTGCATGGGCCTGCGTATTACTGAGCTTTCTGTGTTCTCTTCCCTGCTGTTCCCCTTCTCCCCCTCCTCCTTCCCTCCTCCTCCTCTTTTCTCCTCTTTTTTTGACTCCTGTCTCTTTTCTATTACAAAAGGTCAAATACATCTATTTTTTACTTCATTGTATCTGTTTGTGATCAGAGCTCTTTTTCTTCCAAACGCTGCTTTTATACGCTTCAGCTTTCAGTGGGGGAGCAGGAATGACACAAGTTTCCTTGCTCCTAGGGTCAGTTCCAGACCATTCCAGCCCTGGGGGAGGGGTCCAGGAGCTTTTCTACCTGGGAGACTATACACAAGCTTTAGAATTTTGATCTTTTTTTCCACTTTGGCTGGGCAGAGCTCCTTTTATTTCCTGACCTTCAGCCATGTTCCAAATGCCAAAAAGTAAAATACACGGAGAAGAACATCTTAGAGAGAGCATGGCGATGATAGCGTGAAGGCTATTTTTTTGGAGTATTAGAAGGGGCACTATGACAGATCATGTGGAACAATTTGATTAGAAAAAGCAATTCCCTCTCAGTTAATACAATTTCCAAAATCAGCTTTTTTTTTAATAGATAGAAGAATCTGGAAGTGCAATTTAATGAAAAAGACTACTGGACTCAGTTCAAACTGAAGACCTGTCACGTATTAGCTGTGTGACCTTAAATAAGTGATTTATCTATATGAATTTCTAGCTTCTCAACTATAAAATGGAAATAGGAATATTTGCTCTACATATATGACAATTTTTCTGCCAAAAAATATTAATATATTTTTGAAGTGGCTTATAAACTATAAAAGTATTCAAAGTGAATGGCCTATCCAGATAAACACGATCTGTCATGGACAAATTCTCTATCCATAAGTTTTCTGCGACTCAAGTCTATAATATTCTCCGTGACAGTTTCTCTAAATTTCCTGATGACTCAGAGCGACTAGAACAGTGCTTCTCGAACAGTAGTCCACAGGAATCATGTTAAAATGCATTGCCAAATGCAGATTCAGATTTAGAAGGCTCGAGATCAGATGGAAACGTTGCATTTCTAACCAGCGACCAGATGAAACAGGTGCAACTGACTTGGAAGCAATTTGCTACCCACCTGAGAGTTTGTTTGAACTGCAAACTCCGGAGCCTCACCTGGGCCTACAGAATCAGACTCCACAGTCAACAAGATGGCCGGGTAGTAATGTGCACCTTAAAGTTTAAGCATGTTCATAGCCTTTAGTAGTGATTCTCAAAGTTAAAAATGCAAATTCTCAAACCTTACTCCACTCGGACAAATTATGGGCGTCCAAATATAATGACAGGACAGGCACAGGACAGACATTCTGCTGGTGCATCTGGTTTCACAGGTTCCCAGCTGGAGAGGAATTATACCTTCAGTTTCCCCTTTATCTGATTTAAATTATATTTAGATAAGACTTTAGAGTTGATGCTGAAATGAGTTAAGACTTTGGGGCTGTTTGGATAGAAGAAATGTGTTTCACATGCATCAAGAACATGGATTCAGAGTACCAGGGGCAGAATAAATTGTGTCTGTACAAATTTGTCTATTGATGCTCCAACTTTCAGTGTAGCTGTATTTAGGTATAGGGTCTTTAGGAGAAAACTAAGATTAAATGAGATTACAAGGGTGGGGTGGTCATTAAAAAGAGGAAGATATCCCCCCTCCTCCCCTACTCCCTGCCTTGCACCAAGGAAAGGCCATGTTAGGGCACAATAAAAGTTAGCTGTCTGAAAGCCAGGAAGAGCACTCTCACCAGGAAATCAATCAGCCAGCATCTTGATCTTGGGCTTCCCAGGCTCTAGAGCTGTAAGAAATAAATGTCCGTATTTAAACCATCCAATCTGTGGTATTTTGTTATAGCAGCCTGAGCAGACAGCAACCATGAAGAAAGGATATATGACCGAAGATGTGAAGGGTGAGCAGGAGTTAACTCTGTGAAAGGTGATAGGAGAAGAAGAGAGTTTCAGAGAAAGGGAATGGCATATGCAGAGGCCAGGAGGAAATAAGCAGTAAGAGAATTTCCCAGGTGACTAAAAGAGAGAGGATTTAACTGGGTAGTAGGGCTATGTGTAACAGGATCAAATTTTACATTTAGAAAAGAACAGATTAAAGGAGGGAGAAAAGTACTGATAGACCAAAGAGGTTGTTATTGTTCCAGGTGAGATATGACGGTGGTTTGGATTAGTGTGTTAATATTAATGTTGGTAGAGCTAGAGAGAAGTGGATAGAGTCAAGGGATATTTAGGAGGGAAAAAATCGATAAAATGTAGTGATGGATTAGATGTGGGATTGAGAGCGAAGGATTGTCAAGGATGTACCCTGGGCTTTTGGCTTGTTCAACTCAATAAAAAACAGTGCCATTCACTGAGACAGGAGATATTAGAAGAGGACCATGATTATGAAGAAAAGAGCATTAGCATTTAATTTCTGTTTCTATTAGGATACAAATAACACGTGCAAGTAATATAAATGAACGCTATTTAGTACAAGGAAATGGAGGAGAAATGCTACTGAGATCTCACCAAATCAAAGTACCATGCTGACACAGAAGGCCCGGAAACCTGGCAGAGACCACAGCAGGTCTACACCTCCAAGGACAGGGAGCGCACGAAGGCTCATGGCACAAATCATCGGGCCAGAACACCTCTGACTCTGCAAGGATCGTGCCGTCATGCTAACAAAGATGAATCCTCACCCTGTCTTCATTTCGTGCTTCATATTCAAATGTACAGTCCGAGGTAGCAATGTCTAATTGGTTAGGTCATATGGCCAAGCCTTGTTTTCCAAGAGCGTGGAAAGAAAGGAGCTGACACCTTCAATGTCAATGTAGGATGTGGGGCACTTTTCTGTTCTAAGACAATGTTCACTGGGAAATGCCCCAAATAGGAGTGTAGCTAAATGGTAGACAGAAATAAAATTTTAAAATGTATACCACATTTCACACCTTTGGCACACCAACTTTCACTCATATCTTTCTTTCCAAAATCATACTTCCCCAAAAATTGTTCCTCCTAATATAATGTATATGTTACTGATGCCACAAATGAAGACAATCCCAAATATAATCAGTCACTCTATGTTGTCAAAAGCTGCAAATTCCAGGTAGTAGTGTCCCTTCATCCTCTAGTTTCACTGTGATATGTATACTGTAGCATAAAGGGTAATTTTTGGAGTTCACCACCACTAACAAGCCACATATATTATACCTTAGTATAGAGCGTGGAGAAAGAACTCTTCACCAGACATGTAGTTTTTGGCTAGAGTAATAAAATAACCTCAATGGATTGTTTCTCTATTTCAGGATCAAGGATTCCATGATTACCTAGTCACTGACAAAGTTTCCTATAGTCAGCCTGTTCCATACCTTGCTACCATTATACTAGCCAGGCTCACCATTCCTCTAGCAGTGAGTGACTTATCTGCCTTCTACCACCCTAGGGACTCACTGTTCCTGCTGAAATCAGGAAACCCATTTCTGTTTCAGTTTTCCCCTCAGCCTCCAGAGAACAACCATTACACCCCTTCTGTAATATGCCAGAGCTTCAGTCACAATGTATGTCTCAAAGCCCGAGTGAATGGAGTATCTCCTGAACCTGCTGGAGGAATACACTTACTGGGTTGTCAAAACCAGTCACTTCAATCTCCCAATATTTTCTCTACATTATTCTACATCATTTCTCTACATTATTATTCTGAAACATTTCTGACATCTCAAGTTCATCTGTAAGTCTAGGTTAGCATTAACCAGCCCAGCTTCTTCGCATCACATGGCATGAGGAATCTTCTGATGTAAACCTACATCAATATATTCAGCCTAATCTAAAATTATATTCCTCCATCTTTGGTTATATACCCTAAAACTCTATTTTTATACATGTTCTCCAAATTACTGATGATGTAAATTGATAAAGTCCTATAATCTTTTGATGTCTAAGCCTTCTCCCAGGTTTTACTTTCATAATTGGTGCCCTGGGGCTTTCTGGGCCCTAACTCTGCATACACTATGCAAATAATTCTAGTTCTGTTTAGCAGCATAAGCACCTCATTTAAAGGAATAGTAGTCACATGTTGATTTCATGAA
This sequence comes from Macrotus californicus, assembly GCA_007922815.1. Classification (NCBI taxonomy): domain Eukaryota; kingdom Metazoa; phylum Chordata; class Mammalia; order Chiroptera; family Phyllostomidae; genus Macrotus; species Macrotus californicus. The sequence continues at coordinate 11,757 of VMDR010021556.1, read as the reverse complement.
CCATATCCTTCTAATAAATCCATCCTTACTATTATAGAACAATAATCTAAAAGTTTATAGCATACAATAACCAAAAGGTAATTAAATTATTATCTTTGGTTATCTGAATTCAAGGATCCAAAACATCTAAGGGGTGAGGTTGCCACCACCAGTGAAGGATTCAACCAGTTCAGTGACTGTGGGTGGAAGTCAGTGGATTTGATGGCATTAGAAATCTTAAAGAGATTGTTAAATTCGAATACCTAAGTGAACTAAAACCTAAGAAGTTTCAGTGATTGGGCTAGCAGAGGCTTTCATCTCTAGCAAAACCAAAGCCAAAACCAGACTTTTGTCATTTCCAGCATGAATTCTTTCTGGGTTGCCACGTTTCATTGTCAACCTAGTCAGTTCTTGCATAAAAATAGGAGTTTATTGTGAAAGCGTGTACCAAGAGAATTTGGATGAGAGCATAGGAAAGACTCCTTCCAAACAAGCACCCCTGCCCCAGGAGCAAACTCTACTTTTCTGACTGATCAGGCTTGGAGAGTAGGTAAGAACCGAGGTCATTCAGCAGGTCTTAGAACCACAGAGGACCATAAGCATGTTTTAGGAGCAAAAATCTGGCCAGAACACCAAAACTACTGCAGCAGAATAGCATTATTGCCATCTAACTTTGAAATGAATTCTGAACATATCTTTGCCTTTCAATCAGTTACCTAAGAGGCAAAGAAGCCATTGGAAAAACCTTGGTCATGTGTTATGAACTGGATGCCTTGATGTCAGGGACAATGAGGACCAGGCTCTTCTAGATTTAGTTGTAGAAGGTTGAGGATTTCCTCTCACCAAGACTGGGGAGTCTCCCCCAAATTAAAGGAGAAATGTTAAGAATGAAGAGGGTCTAAGAAATGAGGCAGATGTCAATTGGAGACATGTTAAGATTGAAATGTTTTGAGACAAGAAGAAGGAGAATAAGAAGAAGAAGGAGAATAGGAGGAGTAGGAGGAGAAGGGGGAGGAGGAGGGAGAAGAAGAAAAGAAGCAGGCGACTCAATATACAGAACTAAAACTCTGAGAGGCCTAGATCAGAAATATTAATTTAAAAATACTTTGCATGTATATATGGCAAAGAGCTGAATGACATTAGGTAGGAAGAAAGTGATCATTAAGAAGATGTGAAGTCACAGCACTGAACCTTGAGGAAATGCCTGCATTTAAAGAACAAGAAGAGGATGAAAAAAGCCAGAAAAAAAAAAAAAGAATTGATTAGAGGTGTTTAAAACCAAGATACTGTTGTGTCTCAGAAATCAAGGGAAAACTGGTTTAAAAAAGCAAGGAGTACTAGAATTGTTGAATGGTACTAAAAAGTGAATTCAAATGAAGATTTAAACATTTCAGAAATGTATGATGTGGAGGGCATTGATGACCTCCATTGGAGCTGTTTTAATGGAGCGAGGAGCCCAGGAGACAGACTAGAGTGGGTCCAGCAATGAGTGGGAGGTGAGAAATTGCAGACAGCTGGGGTCTTTAAGAGTTATTTGGAGAAATGTGACTGCAAAGAGAGGACAGGTAGTACCTGGAGAGTAAGGAGAGGGTTTTTTTTGGTGAAGGGGGCAGGAATGGTTCTATTAGTTGAAGACATGTTATTATATTGAAAATCAAAAGGAAGAACCTAGAAGACAACATTAAAAATACATAGAGAAAATGAATAAATAAGTGAAATAAATAGAATGAGTAAAAACTGTAATGTTATGGAGAAAGTGAGAGGCTTTGAAGTCAAAAGCACAGGTGGAAGGGTTAGCCTCAGCCAGGAGAAGGGGATAGCCCCTCTATTGTAGTAAGATGGGAGGCTCTGTGTAGAAATAACATTCTTTATGTTTGAAACAGAAAAGATGAAGGAGTTCCCAACAGCTGGTGGCTATTTTCTCCTTAAAGGAGGAAAGGCATTCTACTGAGCACACAGATGCTGGAATTAGGTTTCTCAATCTCATCGTTATTGATCTATCAAGACCAGACAATTCTATATTGTGTGGTGCTGTCTTGTGTCTTATGGGGTGTTGGACAGCACAGCCGGCCTTCACCCACTAGATACAGTTGCGGTCCTCCCTCCCCTCCCCACCCCCAGCATGTGTGACTATCAAAACTGTCCTCAGACATCACCAAATGTCCCCTAGGGGGGTGGGGGTGGGAGGAGGAGAGCAAACGTGCTCCCAGTTGAGAGTTACTGGGCTAGACAAAGCATAGGAGGACAAAAATTACTGTGTAGAGTGGGAAAGTAAATGGACCACATAGATACAGGAGGCTTGCTGGGCAGAGTCAAGGCTCATTTGAGGTTGGATCTGAGTCCTGGTGGAGTCAATCTGTCTTACTGTACTTTTTCTACCAAGATCTTGCTACTACAGCACAGGCACTAAAAAAGTAGATGGTTGTGTTTCCCCAAAAGTTAGATTTTGCCAGAGAAGTGTGACAAGGAGACATAGGGACAAAGGGCTTAGAATATTGGCAAAATATTTGTTGAAATTATGAACCACAGAGTCTATGCAGGTTGTGGGTGGAACGGCAGTGAAAAAAAAATCTTTTTTAAAAAAGAAGAATGTTGAGATAACTTTAGAATCTAGAAATGAAGTTTTGGCCAAAATATCTTTGAGATACACACACACACACACACACACACACACACACACAGTTATTTCAAAAACAGTTTACATCATCACTTCTTCGTGTACTACGTGAAGGAAATGAGATTAAATAGAAAATAATATGGGTTCCATTTACTTTATATCCTAATTTCAATACATTGTTTCCATCATGTTCAGTTTTTTATTAAATAAGTCTCAAAACTGATGCAAATTTACCTTTGTATTTCAGATTTCAAAATCCCTTAATTTGCTACAGGCAATACATAAACAGTGAGGAACTTATGAAATGACAAAGGACTCTAATTTTACTTAAAGACCAGTGACTAACTGGCCATGTAAGGTGGTTGTAGGGCAGTGCCCAAATTAAACCTTTATCTTTTGGAAAGTCCAGTCAGTAACACTGAAGGCAGAAATTAAGAACACACTCTATTTTGAGAGATGGTAAGAACTAATGAGCCAGTTTCTTCTAACTGCATGTAGCATATGAGGGGTAAGGCAAAACAAAACAAAACAATCAGATATTTTAAAATGAACTAAAAACTTCCAAACAAGGGGAAAGCAAACCATAATCAAAATTGAAGAGTAGCTACATCTTGTAGTCAACCAAGTAGGACTGAATAATTTGACTCTAGTAAGCATGTAAAAAAAAGAGCTCATGCTAAGAAAAGTTCTCTTTGACTAGCTCCCATAATTCTCTCTACCTGCCAAGTTTTTATGTTTTGAAAAAGAAATTGCTCTTGATTTGTTTAGGTGTTTTACATTTATGTGTTTAAAATCTTTATCTTTACGTGTCGTTTTTTAATGACAAGAAAGATATAAAAGTATATTAAATGTGATCATTTCTGTGTGGTGAGAATAGTTGGTTTCTTTTTTCTTAATTTTTTTATTTTCCCAAGTTTTCATAAAAACATGTCTCTGTAGTAAAAGAAAGAGTTACCACAGTTTAATGATTTGGCATCAAGTAGAAGTAAAGAAATAGGTGGTTAGCATAAACAGAAAACTGCAGTGATTTAAGGGAGGAAATCAAAATATACAGATGGCCCATAGACATATGAAAAAATGTTTAACATCACTAGCCATCAGAGACATGCAAATTAAAACCAAAATGAGATATCACCTCATACCTGCCAAATGACTATAACTAATAAATCAACAAAAATGTGCTGAGGATGACATGGTGAAGAGGGAAACTTAGTACATGTTGGTGGGAATGCAGACTGGTGCAACCACTAGGGAGAACAGTATGGAATTTTCTCAGAGAACTAAAAATGGAACTGCCTTTTGACCCAGTAATTCCACTGCTGGGAATACACCCAGAAAATCCCAAAACACCAATTCAAAAGAATGTATGCACCCCAGTGTTCACAGCAGCATTATTTACAATAGCCAAGATTTGGAAACAGCCTAAGTGCTCATCAGTAGATGAGTGGATTAAAAAACTGTAGTTCACTTACACAATGGAATAGTATGCAGAAAGAAGGAATTCCTACCTTTTGTGACAGATGGATGGAACTGGAGACTATTATGCTAAGTAAAATAAGCCAGCTGGTGAAAGACAAATATCATATTATCTCACTTAAAAGAGGAATCTAATGAACAACATAAACAAATGAGCAAAATAGTAATAGAGGCATGGAATCATGGAACAGACTGGAAGCTGCAATTGGGGTGGGGGGAGGTAGGGACTGATTGAAAGAAGGTGACAGGATTAGTCAAAGAACATATATGAAGGACCCATGGAAAAAGGTGAGGGGGCTGATTATGGAAGTAGGGGCATATGCAGTGGAGGGGGTCAAAGGAAAAAAGTGGGACAACTGTAATAGCATACACAATAAAATTTTTTAAAAAGAGGAAATCAGTGATAAAATCCATTTCATTTCCCATTTGTTACCATGTTTAAAAAAGAGAAAGTTTAGATGTTTAACAAATGCATTACACATCCCCATTTATCTTCAAGGTTAATTTAAAAGAGATATCAGTTACCACAATAAAGTTATTAACGGTGACACAGGGAGAAGCAAGTAAATACACAAACAATGTTCACTTGAACACATTGAAAGAAAGCACAGCTGTGCCACTTTACAAGATATGCACAAATGCATTGTTGTAAGAATTTTGGGTTTTCTGTTTTAAATTATATTTTATTGATTATGCTATTACAGTTGTCCAAATTTTGCCCCTTTATTCTCTTCCACCCAGCATCCCCCCCTCCCTCAGGCAATCCCCATACCACTGTTCATGTCCATGGGCCATGTGTATAAGTTCTTTGGCTACTCCATTTCCTATACTGTATTTTATATCCCCATGGTTATTCTGTAACTATCTATGTGTACTTAATCCCCTGACCTGTTCACCCATTCCCCTATACTGCCTCCCATCAGGCAACCATCAAAACGCTCTGATACCCATGATTCTACTTCTGTTCTTCTTGTTTGCTTAGTTTGTTTTCTATTTTTTTAATATATTTTATTGATTATGCTATTATAGTTGTCCTCTTTTTGCCCCTTTATTCCCCTTTGCCCTGCACACCCACTCCTACCCACATTCCCCCCCTTTAGTTCATGTCCATGGGTCATACATATAAGTTCTTTGGCTTCTACATTTCCTATACTATTCTTAATCTCCCCCTGTCTATTTTCTACCTACCATTTACGCTACTTATTCCCTGTACCTTTTCCCCCTCTCTCCCCACCCACTCCCCTGCTGATAACTCTCCATGTGATTTCCATTTCTGTGATTCTGTTCCTGTTCTAGTTGTTTACTTAGTTTGTTTTTGTTTTTGTTTTAGGTGTGGTTGTAAATTTGTTGTTATTTTATTGTTCATATTTTTTATCTTCCTTTTCTTAGATAAGTCCTTTTAACATTTCATATAATAAGGACTTGGTGATGATGAACTCCTTGAACTTGACCTTATCTGGGAAGCACCTTATCTGCCCTTCCATTCTAAATGATAGCTTTGCTGGATAGAGTAATCTTGGATGTAGGTCCTTGCCTTTCATGACTTGGAATACATCTTTCCAGCTCCTTCTTGCCTGCAAGTTTCCTTTCAAGAAATCAGCTGACAGTCTGATGGGCACTCCTTTGTAGGTAACTGTCTCCTTTTCTCTTGCTGCTTTCAAGATTCTCTCCTTATCTTTAATCTTGGGTAATGTAATTATGATGTACCTTGGTATGTTCCTCTTTGGGTCCAGCTTCTTTGGGACTCTCTGATCTTCCTGGACTTCCTGGAAGTCTATTTCCTTTGCCAGATTGTGGAAATTTTCCTTCATTATGTTTCAAATAAGTTTTCAATTTCTTGCTCTTCCTCTTCTTCTTCTGGTACCCCTATGATTTGGATGTCGGAACGTTTGAAGACGTCCTGGAGGTTCCTAAGCCTCTCCTCATTTTTTTATATTTTTGTTTCTTCATTCTGTTCTGGTTGAATGTTTCTTTCTTCCTTCTGGTCCACACCGTTGATCTGAGTCCCGGTTTCCTTCCCATCACTGTTGGTTCCCTGTACATTTTCCTTTATTTCACTTAGCATAGCCTTCATTTGTTCGTCTAATTTGCGACCATATTCAACCAATTCTGTGAGCATCCTGATTACCAGTGTTTTGAACTGTGCATCTGATATGTTGGCTATCTCTTCATCGCTTAGTTGTATTTTTTCTGGAGGTTTGATCTATTCTTTCACTTGGGCCATTTTTTTTTTTTGTCTCGGCACTCTGTAGTAAGGGGAGGAGCCTTAGGTGTTCACCAGGGTGGGGCAACCACGTCGCTGCGTAGTGATGCTGTATGTGGGGGAGGGATCTGAGAGGGAGCAGTGCCACTTGCTCCGCTCTCTGCCAGTTTTCAGCCACTTCCCCTGCTACCCACAATCAAATTGGGTGCTTCTGGTGCTTATTCCCAGGTGGGTGGGCTTGTGTACGTTCTAGGACCCTGTGGGTCACTCCAACAAGCTCTCCTGTGAGACTGGGAGTTTCTCCCGCCTCCTCAACCCCCGCAGGTGTTTTCAGTCAGAGGTTTGAGGCTTTATCCCCCACACTGGAACTCTGAGTTGTGTGGTCTGTTTCACTCCCCACTTGTTCCTCCCGGTTTATCTGCACGAGAATGTGGGACCGCCTAGTCCACAATCCACCACCTTGCCGGGTCTGCCAGCCACACCTTGTCCATCAGCTGCTGCCTTGCCCATCCTTGTCTGCCAGCTGCCGCCTTGCCATGAGTCCTCTCCACCAGGCTCCCTGTCTCTTCCCCTCCTACAGGTCTGGATGAATGTTTCTTCTTTAACTCCTTGGTTGTCAGACTTTCATACAGTTTGATTTTCTGTCAGTTCTGGTTGTTTTTTGTTTTTAAATTTGCTGATGTCCTTCTTTTGGTTGTGTAAGGAGGCACAGTGTGTCTACCTATGCCTCCGTCTTGGCCGGAAGTCCTAGTTTATTTTTTAGATTCAATTGTTGATAGATATGTATTTATTGCCTTCTTATTGTTCATAGTTTTAATCTTCTTTTCCTTAAATAAGTCCCTTTAAAATTTCATATAATAATGGTTTGGTGATGATTAACTCCTTTAGTTTTTTCTTGTTGGGAAAGTTGATTATCTGCCCTTTGGCTCTAAATGATAGCTTTGCTGAGTAGAGCAGAGTGATCTTGGCTATTGGTCCCTGCTTTTCATGACTTTGAATATTTTTTTGCCAATCCCTTCTAGCCTGCAAAATTTCTTTTAAGAAATCAGCTCACCGTCTTATGGGAACTCCCACATATGTAACTTACTGCTTTTCTCTTGCTGCTTTTAAGATTCACTCTTTATCTTTAACCTTTAGTATTTTAATTATAATGTGTCTTGGAGTGGGCCTCTTTGCATCCATCATAATTGGGACTCTCTGTGCTTCCTAGACTTATGTGTCTATTTCCTTCACCAAATTAGGGATATTTTCTTTCATTATCTTTTCAAATAGATTTTCAATTTTTTGCTCTTTCTCTTCTCCTTCTGGTACCCCTATGATGTGACTGTTGGAATGCTTAATGTTGTCCCAGAGTCTACTTATACTATCTTCATTTTTTTGGATTCTTTTTTCTTCTTGTTGTTCTGATTGGTTGCCTTTTGCTTCCTTATGTTCCAAACCATTCGATTCTTGTCTTCATCCACTCTACTGTTGTTTCCCTATAAGTTGTTCTTTATTTTAATTAATATATCCTTCATTTCTGACTGGATGTTTTTTGTGCTGTTGAGGTCCTCACTAAGATCCTTGAGCATCCTTATAACTAGTGTTTTGAGCTGTGCATCTGATAGTTTGCTTATCTCCATTTTGCTTAGTTCTTTTTCTGGAGTTTTGATCTGTTCTTTTATTTGGGCCATGTTTTTTGTGTCCTCGTTTGGGCAGCCTCCTTGTGTTTGTTTCTATGTCTTAGATAAAATTGCTATGACTCCTTGTCTTGGTAGCATGGTCTAATGTAGTAAGTGTGTCCTGCAGAATCCAGTGGTACAACCTCACCTATTACTGAAGCTGGGTAATCAAGATGCACCCTTCACATGGGCTGAGTACACCCTCCTCTCGTAGTTAAGACTTGATGACTTGATTGCTGTTGGTAGGTCAATGGGAGGGATTTACCCAGGCCAGTCAGCTGCAAAGAATGGCTGTGACCACTTACCACCAACCTCTGCCCTCCGTGGAGGATCACCTGTGCATGGGCAGGGTAGCAATGCTCCAGCGTGGTCTGTAGTTGTCCACTGGGTGCACAGACTCTGGGGTTTCCTGGGTGGTCCAGGCCAAGGTCAGCCCCCAAATGTGTTTTTCCCAGGGAGACCCTGCCTGAGCTATAAAGCAATCCGAGATGGCTGCTACTTATGCTGGGCTTGGAGATTCCCAGGAGAAGCCAAGCTGTGAATCTAGGCTGCCTGCTGCTAATGCTGAGCCTGTGGCCCCTTAGCAAGTGGTATGGGGGCTGAGGGCTCACTGAGCCTGGCTGTTGCTTGTTTGGGAGTATTTAGGAAGTTTTGAAGCATGAGCCAAGTCCAGACATTCATAAAGAAAAGCATTTTTAGTGGGCTCATAAGTTGGGTTGGACAGAGTCTCTGGGGATCTCCAGGGCACGGCAAACAGTGTTATCCAGGTTGATGGAGTGTCAGAGATGGTACCCATCTACCAGTTCTGTGGTTCTGTGAGAGGAGGGTTCTAAAAATGGACAATGGCCTACCTTTCTGTCTGGGAGAAGGCTGTCCCCCGGCTCTTGCCTTGATGCCAGACACCTCATTTTCTCCCTGTCTGCCACTGGTGCCTTTCAAGCTGCTACCCTGGTGCTGGAGCTCGGAAGAAGTGAGTCTGATTAAGTTTGTGTATAGGTTCTTTAAAAGGAACTACTTAGGAGTCCAGAAGTTTCTTCCACTGACTCAATCCCCACTGGTTTTTATAGCCCAGAAGTTATGAGGACTTAATTTTCCTGGCACTAGAACCCTGGACTGGGGGTCTTGGTTTGGGGTTGTGAGCTCTTGCTCCTGAGATATTCCTCCTGAATTTTTATCCACCACATGTGGTTATGGGAGCAGCCCATTCCATGTCTCTGCCTCTCCTACCATAGGATGGATGCGTTTTCTTTAATTCCATAGTTGTCAAACATCCATACAACTCTATTTCTGATGATTCTTCGTGATGGTTGTTCTATATCTTAGTTGTAATTTTGATGTGGTTGTGTGAGGAGGTGAACCATGTTTATCTATGCCACCATCCTGACTGGAAGTCTCAGGGGTTTTTTCTTTTTGTTGATCCATATCTCCTAAATTTTCTGTAATAAATATGTGTTACACTTGTAATAAGATGTAACTACAACAGTGCAAAAAGTAAAAGTTAGTCAAAGAGGGGGAAATGTAAGCTTAATGAGGATATGCATACTATATGAAAGCAGAAATGTAAAAAATGTCTCAGGATGTCCTTGTTTTTATTACTTATTGAAGATATGTAAGAGAATGGTTTCTATTTTGGTAGGATGAAATGAACATAGAAGAGTCAGATATAGGTTCTGCTATATGTTGGATTTGTCCTATTAAATACTCATGACTTCTTTTTTTTTAATTACTTTATTGTTGTTCAATTACAGTTGTCTACATTTTCCCCCCACCACTGTCCTCCCACCCCAGCCAATCCCACCTTCCTCCCTTGCTTCCACCCTCCCCCTTGATTATGCCCCTGTATCCTTTATAGTGGTTCCTAAAAACCCACATGACTTCTTTAAAAAATAAAATAGTATTAAATTTTTCAACTTTTTGAGTTTCTGAAGATCAATAAATTAGATAGATAGATAGAAATAGAGAAAAAAGACAGACAAACTGAGAAACAAAGAGCTAAAGGAAGAAACAAAGAAAATTATCCCTTTAGTTTTCTCAATGATTATTGTGTTGAAATTCTGATGCTAAGTTTTCCAAATGCTTAATTATTATTATTAAATAATATTAGTGTTAATCATTATTATCAATTATTAATAGCTATTATAATACCTTATAGTTGTAGATCATTCTTTGATACACATATAATACCTAATTTTATTTTCACAGGAATCCTTCCAATTAGGAGTCACTTTGTTTTTTTACAAAAGAAGAATGTAAGGCTGAGTGTTTAAATTATCCAGAGAAATCAGAGCTGGTTATTAAAATAAGTCTTTTTGCCCTGGTTGGGTAGCCCAGTGGGTTAGAGTATCATCCCTATGCACCGAAGTTGTAGATTTGATCCCCTGTCAGGGCACATACAAGAATCAACCAATGAATGCATAAGCAAGTGGAACAAGTCAATGATTGTCTGTCTGTCTGTCTCTCTCCCTCTCTCCCTCTCCCTCCCTCTCTCCATCCCTTCCTGTCTGTCTCTCAAATCAATAATTTTTTTTAAAAAAATAGGTCTTCTGATTCCTAATCCAGCTCTCTTGTCCCTCTATCATTTGCTTAGTCTCAGATTCTTACTCTGAGCAAGGTCTGGAAACATTTTGGCCACTCTAGTGCTGCGAGGTACAGTTAATTTAGTAGTAATTTTCCACACATAAAAAAATATGAATGATATTACTTGTCTATGTTTTATTTAATAGGAACGAGTGTAGAGTGTAGAAGTGATTCATAACTGTGAAACATTCCCTTGATCTGACTACTCAATAAAACTGTTTCTCAAACTGAGAAACTGCAGCGTTTTCTCCTGTGAACTTAAATATGTTTCTTGACTTTACACTCTCTACTTACTACTTCATGGATTTAAATATTTAATAATACCATTTAGAGTTATATTAACCTCATCTTGTTATTTTTATCTTGTTTGCATAAGGTATTTTTTTATTTTTGAGAAAGATTCTTATAAACCAATTTTGAAAGGAAACATTCTTTTTGCAATAGCTTTAGTTAAATATAATTCATATAGTATGAAAATCACCCATTCAGAGTGTACAATTCAATGGCTTTTAGTGTATTCACAGGGCCATGCAACAATCACCACAATCAATCTTAAACATTTCATCACCCCCCAAAAGAACCCTTCTATCTTTTAGTGGTGACCCTCCATTCCCAAAGAACGCCAGCCTAAAACAATCACTAATATACTTAATGTCCCTATAGATTTACCTGTTTGCCACACTTCTATAAATGGAACCACATCATGTGTGGTTTTGTGTGACTGGAATCTTCAAGTGAACATAATATCATCAAGATTTACCCATGTTGTATGTAATGTTGCATGTAGTAGCATGTGTCAGTACTGTGTTCCTTTTTCTTCTGACTCATATTCCACGGTATGGCTATCCCACATTTTATCAGTTGAGGGACATCTTTGTTCTTTTCTCTTTTGGCTGTTATAAATAATGCTCTTATGTATTATGAATAATGGTGTGAACGGTCATATACAGATCTTTATATACACAAATATTTTCATTTCTCTTGGGTATAAATCTAGGACTGGAATTACTGGGTCATAAGGTAATTCTATATTTACCCTTTTAAAAAACTGCCAGATTCTTTTCCAAAGCAACTGTACTGTTTTACATCCCCACCAGCAGGTTATGTTAATTTAAACTTTTTCAAGGAGATGAAAATGATGAAACTTTAAGCACTTAATAAAATATACTTAATGGCACGTTATATATAGTCTATTAATTAATTGAAAAGTTTCACAAATTTACATTTTCTTTCTTCTTATAGTA
>VMDR010021555.1:0-16725 GCA_007922815.1 Macrotus californicus | reverse complement strand
AAAAGGTGCAGTTTTGGTCCAATAATAAAAGTTCAAGTGAAAACATTAATATGCCCTTGGCAAATAGAATAATTAAAATATAGCTAAATACAGTTTTTCTAGAATTTTTAATCAGAAAGAACAAGAAGATAACACTAGAGAAAAAACAGACAAATTAAACAATAAAGAAGAACTATAAATATTTGGTTAAATTTTCCAGGTAAAAAAATCAACTAAGAGAATATTGTCTTAAGAGAAGATTATGGCTTTGTTCAACTTCTTGGTAATTCATTTTTGAAAGTTCCTAGGTATGTTTATAAGAAGCTCTAAAGCATACGATACAGTAAATAACAGCAGGTTGCTATTGTGTTGAAATAAATGACATTTCTCATTTTATTGCCTTTAACACACCAGTGACCTGTATTTTATTTCGAGCATAGGATCAAGTTGAAATTGGCCAGCTCCAGTTTCAACTGGCTCCAAATTTCTTCATCTGAAACATTTGGAACATATGGAACATGCCATATATAGAAGAATAGACCGTATTTCTTGTACCACTTGTCTCAGCTGAGACTTATGTGAAAGAGAAAAAAAAACCACAGATCCCTTCCTTTAACAAAAATAAAGCTAAAATTTAAAAAATTCAAAGCCCATAGACTACTTATTTTAACAAACATAAAGCTAAAATTTTTTAAAAATTTATTTAAAATCAATTTGACCTGAGACATAATTTTTAAATGACTATAAAGCATAGGAAAATAGAACATACACCTTTTCCCATGAGGTTGGTCTCTATCATTTATTTGGGAGTAGTTCTCCCACCCAGCAGCTATTAGGAATGGAACCCAATTTCCTGTGTTTTGAAAATTAAGAGAAAAGTTTAGAAAACTGGATTTCAAGCTGGGACATATGAGCGTTCCCATTCCCAATCAAGATGGATCCCTTAACTTTGTTCACTCTCATATCCCAAGTGCCTAACCAGTACCTGGCACATAATAGAGATAAATATATATATGAATCAATAAACGAAAAAAGTATGAATAAATGAATAAAAGTTTAAAGTTTCAAATAATTTTGCCATATTCTTTCACTATCTCCCTCTGGAGAACTTCCTTGAAAGAATGTGCTTTTACTTCACAAAGACCATAGAATGAAGAAAAATAGCAAAAGCGGTAAGACTTTGAAATGTTCGATGAAACAGTACGTGTATTTTTTAGTTTGTATTTCTAGAACTTTGCAATAATGAAGTGTCTTGGGGGAAGAGCTCAGGGATTATTTCTTCAGGACCAGCAGTTATCTATTTGACCGCTTGCTGGACACGGGGCATCGAGGTAGGTGGAAGGAATGCTGGGTAAATGTGCACATACGTTCCCGGCCTTCAGGTTCAGGTGTTTCTGCATTGGCAAGGGTATTCCATGCCATAATGAATTTTTTTAAGTTTAGTCTATCCAAATGTTTTCTGTCCTACCAACCCCTCCTTTTTTGTTTTGCCTGATAATTTTTTAGATTGAGGTACAACTCAATAAATCTTATATACACAGCCGTGACATCCTTGCCACAATCAAGAAAATGAACATATCCATAACCCTGCAAATCTTCCTTCTGCCTCTCTGTAACCCTTCTCTCCTTCTTGCCCACTCCCCCTCACCCAGGTAACAACAATCCACAGTGCCACCACTCTAGTTTGTATATTTGAGAGTTTTATATAAATGGGATTATATAGTATATCTGGTTTCTTTCATGTAGCAAAATTACTTTGGATTCATCCGTATTATTGCATGTATCAATAGTTTACCCTTTTTATTGCAGAGTAGTATTCCGTGACATAGATATGCAACAATTTGTTTAACCAGTCACCTGTTGACAAACATTTGGGTTGTTGCCTGGTTTTGGCTATTGAAATAAAGCTGCTACCTTTTTGGAAAATAGCTCCTCAAAAAGCTAAACCTATGGTTACCATATAAGTCAGTAATTTCACTCCTAAGTATATACCCTGGAGTGAAATTACACAAAATCTTGTGCATAAATGTTTATAGAAGCATTATTCATAATAGCCAGACAATGGAAACAACCCAGACATGCATCCACTGATGAATGGATAAATAAAATGTGGTATATTTGTAACAATGGAATATTATTAAGCAATAAAAAGGAATGAAGAACCAGCTCTGGTTGGTGGTTCAGTGGACTGAGTGCCAGCCTGCAAACCAAAGGGTAGCCGGTCTGATTCCCAGTCAAGGCACATGCCTGGGTTGTGGGCCAGGTCCCCAGTAGTGGGCACATGAGAGGCAACCACACATTGATGTTTCTCTTCCTGTCTTTCTCCTCCCTTCCCCTCTGTCTAAAAATAAATAAAATCTTTTTTTTTTTTAAATAACTGATCCATGATACAACCTTGAAAACATTATGCTAGATGAAATAAGCCAGACACAGAAGTGGTCAATTTTCAACACACCTGTCAGAGTGATCCTTTACCAAAACCAAACAAACAAAAAATTTTAGTTTGATCTTATGCTTCCATTCAAAATCTGTCTGAGGTTTGCCAGTTCATTAAGAGTCAAAGTTAAAATTCTTATACTACAAGACCATGATCTGGCCATGGCTATGTCATTTCCTATTGCTCTTCTACTTTCTTAGCGAAATCCAGCCCACAGGCCTCCTTGCACCTTCCTCCCGTCCATTTATTTATGTATTTATGTATGTATTTATTTATTTATTTGCTTTTCTGCATGAAAAGCTTTCTTGCAATTTTCTTTATTGGTACGTCCCTCATTTTCTTTAGCTGTCAATGTTATTTGAGCCATTTTCTTTGATCACTCCATCTAAAAAGACATGCACACACTCATACACCACCCTCTTTCTCAGCGTTTGTTTTCTTAGTGTTAATTAACATGTTACATACGGCAGTTATTTAATAATAGCTAACACATTCAGTGCCCACCCTGTGCTTTATATACTAATGTACTTAATCCTCACAACAACACTTAAAAGTATTTAATCCTATTTTCCCAAGAGTAAGCTGAAATTAAAGGTCGAGCAATTGTCCCGAGTCAGCAAGGATCCCATCCCAAGGAATTCAACTCTGGAGTCCATGCTGTAAAACACGATGCCATCGAGGACCACCTTTCTAATAACTTTGCAATGTTTATGTTCTGTGTGTCCCCACTGGAATGTAAGCTGCACGTGACAGCGTCTTTTAAAAGCTACTGTTATCCTCAGCGCACACAACACTACCTGCCAGGTCGTGCCTAAATGAAGGCTGAAAAATGGGTTAAATTATAACTCAAAAATAAATAAATAAATAACAGACTCAGCAACAAATGCATACTCCAGAGGCTCTTTCTGGATTGCTAAAAGGGAGTTAGATTCGGTGGCTTGTAAAGGGAGGCAGGGCCGAGTGGCTGCTGGGAGCAACGTATGAGGCGCCAGGAAGTGCGAGGGGGCGAGGCATGAACGGAACGACTGTTCTGATCACCAGTAATTTTCGTTCACCCAACAATCTTAAAACTTCAAGCTGAAGACTGGATAAGCAAACTGCAAGCTACCCCGTCTTACAAGTTAAAGCCGGGAAGGGACACGTAGGGAGGTGGTCCCAGAGGGCACGCCCGCCCCATCTCCAGACCCTGCTGAAGCGCGCGACCTGACTGGCCCCCGTGGTCACGCCCATCCCGGTGACTCCGCCCCCTCAGGACTGGCGCGAGGTGACCCGGAAGCGGTTGTCAAGGGCCACCCACTTGTGTCAGCTCCCTTTTCCGGCCGGCGTTGTTGGCGAGTGGAGTGTCTGCCGAGTCCGGGCGTTCACCATGAGTGTCCCGGCCTTCATCGACATCAGTGAGGAAGATCAGGTGTGCACCCGGGCCGGGGGCGACGCCAGGGTGGGGTTGGGCGAGGCCTTGGGGTGTGAAGGGCCAAGTCGAGGGTGGGCCTGGCGGGAGGAACGCCTCCCCGCGGAGCCGGCTCTAGAGCTGAGAGCCGCAGCTCACTTCGCACGTGGGAGTGGACAGCCGGGAGGCTGGGGCGCGCGTTCGTGCCTGGAGTTGCACCAGCCTGCTGGCCGGCGGTCCCAGCGCTGGGCCCGAGGCTCCACTCCACCTTCCTGATCGACGTCAGTACTTTTTCAGCCTGGAGGCACTTCTGACAACACATTACTGTTTGACTCATTGGTTCTGCTTCCGTCCCCCAAATGCAGCCACATCCGGAGTACTAGGTGGCAAATATTTAGACGGCATAAGCAGGCTAAGGAAAAATAATTTTGTACTGAAGATCAAAGTGGTGTTAATGGGACCACAAAGGCACAGGTGACCTATTTTGTACATAGACCGTATTTCATATTCCTAC
This sequence comes from Macrotus californicus, assembly GCA_007922815.1. Classification (NCBI taxonomy): domain Eukaryota; kingdom Metazoa; phylum Chordata; class Mammalia; order Chiroptera; family Phyllostomidae; genus Macrotus; species Macrotus californicus. The sequence continues at coordinate 12,408 of VMDR010021555.1, read as the reverse complement.
TGTGCAAGCGTGAGAGGTCTGTAACCTGGAAAGGAAACATCAGTTCCACCTCCACACTTTGAGGCATACATCTGGTGAGCCGTCCTAACATCTTCAAATGTTCCGTTTGGGTGGGGTTTGCACTTTTCCCCATAACAAAAGTTAAACTCTAGTTGGTGGGAGTTAAACTAAACATGAAATGATCTCCAAGTTAATTTTGCAGACTGAAAGCTGTTCCGTGAAGTCGTAAGTGTTGTCGTTTTTTATTTCAAACATGGAAGTTTGGGTTTGCATAGAAGACGACAGCATTACTGTTCTGACATACTTTCAGAATTGCAGATGTCATTCACCACCCACCCCTTCCAGAAGAAATGCAGACCCTCAGTCCTGAAGAGCAAAGTAAAGAATTGAAATGAAAAAAAAATTAGAAATAAGTCTGGGGAAGGATTTGAGCACAGTTAAAAAGATGTGTCAGCAAGGGAAAAAAAGCACGTCTTATTTGTCATGGAATCATGTTGTCAACAGTTGACTATTAGGTTACTGAAAAAAGGATTTTTTTAACATGGAAAAGTATTTGTAAATGCAGGAAGTGATTAATCATATTTTAGTGTTAAAGTGTCATTTCTAGTTAGGTTATGCTACTGTTGTAATATATCATTTTTACACCACACATTCCTTTCAGGTAAATAGGTGAATTGCTTTCAGAAGTTTAACTTTGATCAAATTCCCTGTTTAATTAAAGTTGAGAAATGGAGTTGAGAATCCTTGTTTCTTTCTTTTGTTTGTACCCTCCACAATTTGTGACCAGTGACAGTGACAGATTAAAAACAATAAACTATTGAATAGTTATTAGAGAAAGTTCACTTTGTGTCTATAAAGCAGAAATTGAACAAGTGCCTTTTTTTTGACAGTGTTGCGGGTTTTTTGTAGAGAAGTATACTTCCCAGTGGTGTTTTTATGCTCTGTGGTAGGGTGACAGTTGTGTTATGAAGTCGTGTTTTACTAGCTCATGTGAAGTCACTATGTGCTTAGCTTAGGTAGTACCATCAGATCTACAGACCTAATAGCTTTTCTTAGGTAGCCAGAACATATTTGTGGGTTTAGAAAATGTGATACCCAGGCATTTACTAATGGTATCCTCACCTCTCCCTGTTTTAGTTCTTCATTTTATTATCTTAAGTACCCTTTACTTTGGTGTTTGGTTGCTGTACATACCAATCTCTAAAAGGAGCAAGTTATTAAATACTATATATACACATTAGAGTAGAAAATGTCTAAATACTGGATGCAGTCCTGTAGATACACTTTTATAGGGCCAAAGGTTTTTTGATCCAGATAGGCATTTTGCATTTTAAAAGACTACGTAATAGATCCAATTTGATACAAATAGTTTATTCAAGGAAACATTCAAAGGCATCATCTTTTTTTATTTTTGTTTCCCAAAATGCTCATCTCAGATAGGTTCTCAAACATTTAATTTACAAATGATTGTTCTTTTGCCAAGGTAATGTGTGTAACTTTAAAATAGCTGTGTTATGTACACCTGAGAGCAATAAAGTTTCATTTCTTTAAAATAAATTGAATTTCCCAAGTCAGATCCCATCGCTGCCCCCCCAACCCCAAAACGCTTTGAGTTATGTTAGAAAGATTGTTGCTGTGTACTGGAGTTCGCTTTGAGTTATGTTAGAAAGATTGTTGCTGTGTACTGGAGTTCGCTTTGAGTTATGTTAGAAAGATTGTTGCTGTGTACTGGAGTTCGGGCAGGATATAGGCAGTATGAGAGAGATTCTGAAGGTGACCCTAGTGAGTCTGTGTAGTGACGGGGTGTGGTAGAGGGCACACTGGGGCTATGATGATGGATGAGGTACAGTCATTGTTTCATGCAGCATGTATTTTAATTTTTTCATAAATAGGACAGAATGCTTTGAGATCTTGTGTTTTGTCATTCGTGGTCAGTTTTATAGATAACATAGCAACCCTCTTTGATTCGACAGGCTGCAGAGCTTCGAGCTTATCTGAAGTCTAAAGGAGCTGAAATTTCAGAAGAGAACTCAGAAGGGGGACTTCATGTAGATTTAGCTCAGATTATTGAAGCCTGTGATGTATGTCTGAAGGAAGATGATAAAGGTTTGTTTTAAACTTTTTGTAATTTTTCTAATAATGAAGAACCTACTTTTTAAAATTTTCTTGTGAATTATATTTGTTTTGTTTCAGAACTTTTAGGCACTGTTTCTAATCTTGCACATACTTTCAGTTTATTCTAATCTGTTATAACTATGAAGTAAGCCCATTTTGAGAAAACATCTTTTTTACATCAGGAATGATTTTTGAGTGTCATTGCACACATTAAATACTGATAATTTTAGATTGAACTGAAGAAAAAAAATGAAGCACTTCTTTTTCATAAGGTTTAGATTAATAGCAAATGGAATATAATAACAACTAATCTAAAAGCCATTTAATTATTTGGTTGATGCCCTACTTATTGAAATGAAATGGGAAAATTTGAAAATTGGGAGTCCTGAAATCTCTAGTTAAGGTTTGAGATCAAACTTAGTATATGACTAGCAACTTACACTTGAAAATTAGTGACCCAACCAGAAAATAGACAGCTTTCATTTCAAAGTAACTTTTCTGTTTGTATGTACAGTTTTCTTCCCTTGGGAAAGTATCCTAGCCTAACACCTAACCAATAACTTCCACATGATTGAATTATCTTGCCAGTAAAAATTGAAACTATATATAGACATGTAAATCAGTTTTCTGTTTTACTGATTGAAAAACAAATATTAGGTAATAATTTCTTTCTTTAATAAAATGTACAAGTTGTTTTCTGAATGTTAGCTCTACGACAGAGCTAATTTAGTTTGAATTCATGTACATTTTTAGTATAATGCACACCATTAAAGGAAAAGTAGCCTTTAGAACTGTTTTACAGTAGCTAGATTACATCTTTTTAAACTAATGTTTAATGGTCTTTGAATGCTGGAAATACATATTTAACTAGATACAGTAAGTATTAAAGTATCGCTGTTGTGTTATCCATACATGTGTAGATGTTGAAAGCGTGATGAACAGTGTGGTGTCCCTCCTGTTGATCCTGGAGCCAGAAAAGCAGGAAGCTCTGATTGAAAACCTCTGTGAAAAGCTGGTCAAATTTCGGGAAGGTGAACGCCCATCTCTGAGACTGCAGTTGTAAGTTCAGAAATGAAAGAGGCTCAGTTTTTCTAGGGACTCCTCATTTGACGGTTAAGAGCAAGAATTCTGGAACTTGACTGTCAGCTATGGCTTTTATTAGCTGCGTGACTTTGGATAAGTCATTTAATCTTTCTGCGCAGCCGCCTCCCTGCCCCTTCCCTCCTTGTAATATGACGTTATTAATAGTATCTGTCTTGGGTTTGTTAGACCAGATAATCACAACTATATCACCATAGTTACTGATCTCAAACTTTTTTTTATTACTTGTTAACCAGGCTAAGCAACCTTTTCCATGGGATGGATAAGAATACTCCAGTAAGATACACAGTATATTGCAGCCTCATTAAAGTGGCAGCGTCTTGTGGGGCCATCCAGTATATTCCAACTGAGCTGGATCAAGTGAGTTATTATGTAGAATACTTGTTCTGCTTTCTTTTTCTTTTTTAAAGATTTTATTCATTTTATATTTAGAGAAGGGAAGGGGGGAAGAAAGAGAAACAGCAATGTGTGGTTGCCTCTTGAGTGCCCCCTACTGGGGACCTGGCCTATAACCCAGTCATGTGCCCTGACTGGGAATCAAACCAGCGACCCTTTGGTTTGCAGGCCAGTGCTCAATCCATTGAGCCACACAAGCCAGGGCACTTATTCTGCTTTTAAGAAGTGTAGTTTTATATTATAACTAAAACAAGTAGCAAATATGTTAAACTGTATCACTAAATTTCTCCTTTTGTCAATCTCATCATAGGTTAGAAAATGGATTTCTGACTGGAACCTCACCACTGAAAAAAAACACACCCTTTTAAGACTACTTTATGAGGCACTTGTGGATTGTAAGAAAAGGTATTCAGAATTAATGTCCTAACTTAAAACTTAACAGGCAGAATGAGTAGTTGATGGCTGATTTTTAAAGACAGGTAGGGAAAGGGATTTTGGTTCTCCATGAGTTGCTATAAATCTGTTTCTGTAAATTTCACCTATTAAAGATAACTGCAAATTTTAAAAGTTTTTCCCCATCTTTTAACTTCTTAAAAAGCAAAACTTGCTTTTGTTCTAAAAATGGTACATCTATTAATCCCAAAGCTGTCTGTAAGACTAGATAAGTTTATTTAATGGTGCTTTAATGTCTTAGTACAGAGTAGTGTTGTTGCTTTTGTTTAATAGAGGTGAGGGTCTAGCAGTTTCCAAAGTCTCTTGTACAAACAGTGCCCCCCAGTTGAAACTTTGCAGTAGACCGTACAAAATGAGGATCTATTGGGTTTCAGGGCTTATGTCCAGCCCAGCAAGCTCCATTTCCAAAATGTTATTCTTCTATTACACGGGAAGTAATCGCTGTTCATTGTAGCTTTATTGCACAATTTTTATACCAGTTTTCAGGGCTAGGGTGTTAAATATGTTAGAGGATCAACAAGATTACTATGTTCCTATTATGTTAAAAGAATGTAATTTTTTTTGCAGACCGTTTAAATTTCACAATGCAGGAAAGAAATTATATTTTTGTTTTGAAAGTTGGAACATTAATTATAAAAGATAAATAAGCAAGGGATCTTACATTAATAGCCCATTTCTTTCTGAAGCAGTACTTGCTGTTTGTTATATGCTGGCATCTGTGGCAGCATTCCAGCCAGTTGTCAATAAAGTGATAAGACTTGGTAACAGTTTATAACAGAGACCATTTCAAATGGGGGTGGGCAGGGAACATAAAAACAGTTGGAGAAATAATCCATACTTTAATCCACACTTAAAATATACAGGCTGTAGCGTCAGACTACTAGCATTCAAATGTTGGTTTTTCTACTTGTTTGACCTTAGATAAGTTATTTACCATCTGTGTACCTCTGTTTCCAACTTCGAAGTAGAAATACTAGTACTTAGCTCAAAGGGTTGTCAAAAAGATTAAAGATATTATACACAAAACAGTGGCTTAATTACCGAGAAAGCACTTAGTAAATGTTGGATATTATTCCTATCACTGTCCTTTTCATTTTTTTCCACACTTGAAGAAGTTGGTCTATTTTCTGGTACAGTACCATACTGTTTCCATAGTGGCTGCACCAGTTTACCTTCCTGCCAGCCGTGTGGGAGATTTCCCGCTTCATATCCTCTCCATCACCTACTTCTTTTCTCTTTTTTTGAGATTTTATTTATTTTTAGAGAGAAGGGAAGGGAAGGGAGGAAGCAAGGAAGAGAAACATCAGTGTGACAGAGAAATATGATTGGCTGCCTCTCATACACACCCCAACCAGGGACTGCACCCACAACCTAGGCCTGTGCCTTGACCAGGAATCAAACTGGTGACCTTTGGCTTTGCTGGGTGATGCCCAAGTAACTGAGCCACACTGGTCAGGGCACTTATGTCTTGTCTCATTGATAATAGCCATTCTCACAGGTGTGAGGTGTTACCTCATGTGGTTTAGATGTACATTTTCCTTATAACTAGTGATTACCTTCAACACTTTAATTTATTGAGTTATTGGGTGTCAGCAGTCTGGTTTCTTTTTTCGCATGTGGATTTTCAGTTTTCTCAACACCATTTATTGACGAGACTTTTCTTTCTCCATTGAATGTTTTTGGCTCCTCTGTCAAAACTTAGGTATGTGTGGGTTTATTTGTGGACTCTGAATTCTGTTCCATTAGTCTGTGTGTGTGTGTTTGTGCCAATACCTTACTGTTTTGATTATTGTCGTTTTGTATTATAGTATGAAATCTGACTTTGTTCTTTTGTCTCAGAGTTGCTTTGGCTATTCAGGGTCTTTGATGGTTCCATACAAATTTGAGGATTTCTTTGGTTCTATTTCTGTGATAAATGCCATTGGGATTTTGCTTTAGATTTGTGTATTGCATGAGTTAATATGGCAATTTTAATAGTGGTAATCTTTCCAATCCATGAATATAGAATATCTCCATTTTTTTGTATATTCTTCAATTTCTTTCAAAAGGGTCTTACAGTTTTCAGCTTATAGATCCTTCATTTACTTTGTTAAATTTACTCCTAGGTATTTTATCCTTTTTGTTGAAATTGTAAATAGGATTGTTTTCTTCCCTTCTTATTCTGGTATTTCATTGTTAATATATATGAATACAATGGATTTTTGTATATTGATTTTGTATCCTGCAACTTTACTGTTTTTGTTCATTGTTTCTGATAGTCTTTTGTTGAATTCATTTCTATACATAGAATCATGCCTGCAAATAGTGACAGTTTTACTTCAGCCCCAATTTGGATGCCTTTTATTATTTCTTCCTCTTGCCTGAATGTTCTGACTAGGACTTCTCCTGTGCTATCAATATATTGAACAGCAATGGTGAGAGTGGGCATCCTTGTCTGGTACCTAATTTAGAGGAAAAGGTTTTAGTGTTTTATCATTGATAATTAGTTGAGGGTTTTCATATATGACCTTTATTATGTTGAGGTATTTTCCTTCTATATCCATTTGATTGTTGTAATCATAAATATGTTATGTCAGATACTTTTTCTGTGTCTATTGCTATGATCATATGATTTTTATATATTTTTTGTTGTTGATGTGGTGTGACACATTGGTTGATTTGCATATGTTCAACCATCCTTTCCATTCCTGGAATGAACCCCACTGAATCATAATGTATGATCCTTTTCATGTCTTGTATTCTGTTTGCTAGTATTTTGTTCAGGATTTTTGCACCTGTGTCCATCAGAGATATTGGCCTATAATTTGTTGTTGTTATTGCTGTTGGATTGTCCTTGCCTGGTTTTGGTGTCAGGGTAGTGTTGGCCTCATAAAATGAGCTAGGGAGTATTTCCTCCTCTTCGATTTTTTGGAAACAAAGGGTACTCCTTTGTAGGTTTCTATCTCCTTTTCTCTTGCTGCTTTTAAGATTCTCTCTTTATCTTTAATCTTGGGTAATATAAGTATGATGTGCCTTGGTGTGTTCCTCCTTGGGTCCAACTTCTTTGGGACTCTCTGAGCTTCCTGGACTCCCTGGAAGTCTATTTCCTTTGCCAGATTAGGGAAGTTCTCTTTCATTATTTGTTCAAATAAGTTTTCAACTTCTTGCTCCTCTTCTTCTGACACCCCTATTATTTGGACGTTGGAACATTTAAAGATGTCCTGGAGGTTCCTAAGCCTCTCTTCATTTTTTTGAATTTTTGTTTCTTTATTGTGTTCTGGTTGAATGTTTCCTTCTTTCTTCTGGATCACACCATTGATTTGAGTCCTGGTTTCCTTCCTGTCACCGTTGGTTCCCTGTACATTTTCCTTTATTTCACTTAGCATAGCCTTCATTTCTTCATCTAATTTGCAACCATATTCAACCAATTCTGTGAGCATCCTGATTACCAGTGTTTTGAACCGTGCATCTGATAGGTTGGCTGTCTCATCGTCACTCAGTTGTATTTTCTCTGGAGTTTTGATCTGTTCTTTATTTGGGCCATTTTTTTTGTCCCAGCATGCCTGTTACATAGTAAGGGGTGGAGCCTTAGTTGTTCACCAGGGCGGGGCAACCCACATGGCTGCCGTGTGATGTTGTCTGTGGGGCAGGAGTCCAAGAGGGAACAATCTATTTGCCTGAGAAAAGTCTTGATTTCTTTTATATCTAAAGGATAATTTTGCTGGATATATTGTTTTTGACTGGTGGTTTTTCTCTTTTAGTATTTTGAATATCTCATTTCACACTTTCCTGGCTTGTAAGATTTCTACTGAAAAATCTGATCAGAATCTAATGGTGTTTTCTTTGTAGGATAGATCTTTCTTCCCCTGGCTGTCTTAAGAGGATTTTGTCATTAACTTCTCACAGTTTTAATGTAATGTGTCTTAGAAAAGGTCCTTTTGCATTAAAATAATTAGGTATTGTTACCTTTTTAAAATTTGAGGGTCTAGCTCTTTCCATAGGCTTGGGAAGTTCTCATCAATTATTTGTTTGAATAGGCTCTCTGTTTCCTTCTCCCTCTCTTCTGATATTACCCATTATTCTTAAGTTGCTCTTTATAGTGGAGTCAGATAGTTCTTGTAGATTTTTTTCATTTTCTTAAACTCTTAGTTCTTGCCCTTCCTCCATCTGAGTCATTTCTAGATTTCTGTCTTCAAGCTCACCAATTCTCTCTTCCATCTGATCTGCTCTGTTTTCAGTATTTTCTGTTCATTCTTAATGTTATTTATTCAGTTATTCAGTTCCAGAAGTTTCTTTTATAGTTTCAGTCTCTTTGGCAAAGTACCACTTTTGCTTCTTGATTTTATTCCTGAGTCCATTGAACTACCTTGCCTAGTTTTCTTGCATCTTGAGTTTTTTCATAGCTACAATCTTGAATTCTCTTGTCATTTAAATTACAGTCTTCCAAGTCTTTGAGTTTGGTTTCTGGAGACTTCATTTTCTTTCTGAGTTACCTTGTTTCCTTGGTTATTCGTGGCACCTGATGGATTATTTCTCTGCCTGGTCATTTGAGGAGCTAAACTCAGTATTGTTTTGCTCCTAACAATTCAGCAGGTTGATAAGTAGTGACCTTTCATTTGTTTTCCAGTAGATGGTGCTATAACACCAGTTTTTGTTTTCTTTTACTTGCCCTACTGGCACCTCTAGGATCTTGGTGAGAAGGTGTTGCTTTGGTTGTGGAAACTGTCTCTTTATGTCCAGGTCACCTCAGTCTCAGGGCAGCACCCTTGTGGTGGGCAGTCGGACTCCAGGCCTTCAAGTTCCTGATGCTGCCTCCTTGTAACAGGTTACCCACCGCATTGTGCTGTCTGTGGCACCTATGCTGCCTCTGCTGGCTTCCACTGGTGAGGGGTGAGTGATAGGGGCATGTTGTGATTCTGTGGCTTGACCTTCTTGTTAGTAGTGGTGGCCGCCACTCCCAGCTGCCGCATTGCTATGTCTCATCTCTGCCCCCATCACCGAGATAGCCACAATGGGCACTAGTTGCTCGGACCAGAATGTTGCTCTGTCCTTCTCTGTCCCACCAGCCCCACTGCTTCCAGTATGCCAACTTTGGATGTCTCCATGCGTGGTTCTCTCAGATGAGGATTATGGTTGCCTGACTTGTAACTTAAAGGGGAGAAATAAAGGGGATACCTCACTCTACCATGATGCTGACATTGCTATCGTTTTATTCTTGAAACACTTTCTTCCATTGGATTTTAGCACCCCTGTCTCTTGATTCTTTTCTTTCTTCATTCACAACTCCTAATTTGGGGGCTTCTCCTTATCTTCTGTAAACATTGGAATAACTCAGTCCTGGGTCTTTTCTGTTCTGTTGCATTCATTACTTACCCATGTCATTTGTGGTTTTTTACTGTGATTGTGAAGGAGGCTGAGTGCCAAAAACATTTGGGTGGGAAGTTCTTTGTATTGTTAGATTGTTAAGTTCACTGCTGGACACATAGCACCCTTGCCCTCACTGCTAAAGTGCCAGTCAGTGCTTTCCAGCCATTAGAACAAATACAACAGGCTCCAGAAGGCGCCCCCTGGGAGCCAGTGCAACTGAAGTGCTCTCATTCAGTCTCCTGCCTTCAGGTACCATCTCTGTGTTAATGATCTTCAAATGTTTATCTCCTGTATTTTGCCCAACTCCAGATATCTGTTCCTGTTTATCGTCTTCATTCGGATACACAAAAGTCATCTCAAACTTGACATTTGCAAAAGTGAACCATTGAGTTTTCCTTCTAAATCTGCTCTTCTATTTTCTCCAACTCAGGAAACACCATTTCTAATGCTTCCAGTTTTTCAAGACCAAAATTTGGGGTTTATCCTTGATTTCTCTCATCTTATTCCCCACATCTAATTCAGCAGCAAATCCTGTCAGCTCTAATAAATCTGAAGTTAGACCACCTTCTCACTGCTTCCGTTGCTACCATGTGATCTGTTAGGGGCCTTGTCCCCCTATAGAATGTTCTCAACATAGCTGACAGAAAGTTCTGTTCAGCTGGAAGATTGGATTCTGTTTCCTCTCCACTCAGAACCCTCCAGTGGCTTCATTCACAGTAAAAGGCAAAGCCAGCTCCACGGTCTCGGTACTGGCACTTCTTCCTGGAACGCTGTTCTCCCAGGTGTCCGTGAAATCTGCTCAATTGTTACCTCATGAGAAGGGCCCTCTCTGGTGACTGTTGTTGTGTATAAAAACATTCCCCATCCTCACACTGCTCTTTTCCCTCATTGCACCTACTGCTAACAGACATGGCTATATTTTTATGTTTATTATTTGTTGGTCCCCGCTACAACGTAAGCTTCATCTGGGCAGGGCCTTTGTTTTATTCATTATTAGAATGGTGTCTGACACTGGAAGGCACTTAGTATATATTTCTTGAAAGCATGACTATTTCTAAAATATAAACATGTTGTAAAAACAGTGGCTACAAGAAGCAGAGATGCAAGCCGGTATGAAGTAGTTAATGGTAGTATGGTGGATGCCCTTCCCAAAGGCATTCAGATTAAAATATCAAAAAACATTTTGCAAGTGTAAGATCCCTGACCTTTAATTTTCTGACATTTTGAAAATTAGTTTTCAGTATTTGAGGTTTGATTCCTTCATTTTTAAGAACAGATACAGTCCAGTGGTCACTCTCCAGTCCCTGTCTTCCTTGATCTTGCAGCAGTGTGTAACCACGTTACCCTTTCCTCGTAGTCATAGAAACTTCTCTCGCCGTAGGTGACACCACTCCTTGTGTTTCTCTAACCTCTTGGCATTTTTAGATGCCTCGGTAAATTACTCTTTCTCTGTTCCTTTAAATGCTGGTAGTGCTCAAGAGTTTTGCCTAAGACCTTCTCACTCTACTCCCTCTCCCTGGGTCTTCTCTCCTATTCCTATGGTTTTAGTCATTCACTGAATGAAAATCCATGTCTCTAATCCAGGCTTCTCTTCTGAGCTTCAGATTTTCATGTTCGATTGCTTTTTACCTGATTCTACTTATTTTCACTTGGATGTGGCTCATATGTGCCTCAAACTCAGTGTGGCCAAAATGAACATTTTCTCCTTCTAAATTAGTCTCTTTGTCCCAAAGCAAGACATCTGGAAGTGATCTTCCCTTTTTTCTCCACTCTGCAACCACAGTGATTTTGTGAAACAAGAATTTCACCATTCTTTAGGTTTTCATTTTCTTTAGGGTGCATTACAAAATTCTTAGTGTGGCATGTAAGTCCTTTCTGACACAGGCTCCTGCCTACTGCTGTAGCATGGGCTTGCCATTTTCATCCGCTGCTGTGACAAACTAGAAACACTTTGCTTTGTTTATATGGATATTCCCTCTCACTCACACACCCCCCAGCCTACCCCATTCCTGTTGGGTATCACAGCCTACACATAGTGAGCCTGTGTTAGCTGCAAAAGCACCATGCTCTTTCCCAGTCTGGACCAGGGACTTGCTCCGGGTTTTGAATGACCTACTTACTAAGAATTGTTTTTACATTTTTAAATGGTTGAGGGGAAAAAAATTTTTATGAATAATATTTCATGACATGATTATTGTATGAAATTCAGATTTCAGTGTCCATAAGATTTTATTGTAACATAGCCATACTTACTATCTGGCTGCTCTTGCTGAGACTTGAGTAGTTGCAGCAAAGACCATTAAGGCTAGCAAAACCTAAATTATTTACTGTGTGTTGTGCCCTCCCCAGAAAGTTTACCTGCCAGTGGCCTAGATGTCTCCACTCAACTTGGTTTCTGTATCTGAAATACTGCCAGATTTAGGTTAGGTGTCCTCTTCCTCAATACCTGCTACCTTTACCATGGCCCATAACAACCCTTTGTTAAAGGCATATTAAAAACTAGGAACCTTGTCTGTCAACCACTGTACTCCCAAGGTGGCTGGCATATAATGGGCCTAAATGGATATACCCACACTTAGGGAACTAGAAGAGGTTGGTTATTTAAATGCTGTGTTACTGTCATGCTAATGTAAATTTAAGATGGTTTTTGCCTAAGTACACAGAAAATGGTTTTTTTCCTGCTTCTAAATAGAATTCTGAAATTTGCCTTGCCCTTTTAGTAAGAATGCTTACATTTATGGGTGCCGCTTCATGATTTTTATACATATTGGTGGTTGATGAGTGCAAACTGTATAACATTTTCTTGAACCCTATACACATGTATATATGTATTTCTTGAACCCTGTAAAGTATATGTCAAATACATATACTTTACTTTAAATGGACTGTTTTATCACATCTTTGTGAATTCCGACATCTTAAGCTGATAAAATGTACCCGAGTACACTGTGGCTGCTAAAAGTGAACAGTGTGCCTGAGTAAAACACAGTTTTTCTT